>JACEEZ010014437.1:37500-44067 GCA_016584305.1 Chionoecetes opilio
TACTACTACTACTACTACTACTACTATACTACTACTACTACTACTACTACTACTACTACTACTCCACTACTCTACTACTACTACTACTACTACTACTATACTACTACTACTACTACTACTACTACTACTACTACTACTACTACTACTATTACTACTACTACTACTACTATTACTACTACTACTACTACTACTACTACTACTACTACTACTACTACTACTACTACTACTACTAGACTAGGAGACTTGAGGTACATAGATGAGAATTATGAGAGTGTTGGTGTGGCAGCTCATTACTCTGAAAAAGCCTTGGTGTCTAATGCTGGGCGGTGTGAAGGAGGTTTGGCGTGTTTATGGATGAAAGATTCCTGGTTCTCTGTTAACAAAATTATATCTGAAAGAAATTTTATGGTACTATAAATATCTTTAGGCACACGCATTATGTTACTAGTAAATGTATATTGTAAAAGCGATGTTTGGGAGACTAGAACACTGCATGAATACCTTGAGACTTTAAATAGCTTAGAACAAATACTTATTGATATGAATTTTGATTGTATTTACTACTTAGGAGATTTTAATGCTGATCCATTTACTGGAAGAGCATGGCAAAACTTGAAAGGTTTTATTGAAAGGAATAATCTTTCGTTTTTCGATTATGCTCTCCTTGATGATTCTATATTTACCTTTGTATCTTTTGGTAATACATATTGTAAATGGCTTGACCATGTAATTGGTAGAAATTGCCAGGATGTCACGGTTTCTGAGGCTGTTGTCATGAATGATTTAATTGGGTCAGATCATCTTCCCATTGTGGCAAATTTAGAAATTTCGTGTGATATAATTGATGCCAAAGAAAAGGTTGATCCCTTATCTGAACATTTTAAATTGAGAGTTAACTGGGATAAGCTGGACGTGATGGACATTCAGGAAATTGCAACCAATGCCGTATTATTAATTAGTAGATATAGTGATAGTGCAGGTGCTCAATGTGCCACTCTAGGTTGTCATAAAGCTAGTCATTTGAATCAATTAGACCAATTTTATAATAGTATTGTAAAATCTGTATCTTTAAGTTCTGAAAAGTTTGTGACAATGTTAAGAAAAGTAAATAAGTTCAAGGTCATCCCAGGTTGGAATAGAAGAGTCAAACACCTTCACAGAGCAGCCAGGGAGAGTTATATTGAGTGGCTGAGAACCGGTAGGGGTAGAGATTCAGAGGAGTACAGAAACATGGTTCAGAGTAGGCCAGAGTTCAAAAATGCTTTAAAAGATTGTAAAAATGATGAACTGAATAAAATATCTTTATCTATTGAGGATAAATTCAAGAATAAAAATATGAAGTCTTTTTGGAAGGATGTTCAACTTAGGAAAAATAAAGTTAAATATTCTAGATTAATTGATGGAAAAAGTGGAAACCGCGACATTTTAGAAACTTTTAGAAGCAGATTTCTGCCGGAAAATGATGAAAATGATCCAGAGGAAAGTCATTTAGCAAGTCTCCTCAGAGAAGTTTGGGCGAGAGATAAAGAATTTAACCTGTGTATTTCAGCTGCGAGGATTGAGGAAATTGTAAAATCTTTAAATCCTGGATCTGGTCATGATGCTATTCATCATACCTTTTTAAAAGGCGCAACACATCAGTTGTTGACGTGTGTTGTGGCCACGTTTTTAAATGCTTGTTATTCACATGGCTATATCCCTCCCGCTGTGTTAGGGGGAGATATTAACCCACTCATCAAAGATCACACCGGGAATTCAACTGAGTCTACAAACTACAGGCCTGTGATGCAAACTTCTTACCTTTTAAAAATGATTGAGAAACACATTTAAGATATATTAGAGGATGAGCTACATTTTAACCGGAGACAGTTTGGTTTTAAGAAAGGCTCTTCCACAACTGATGCATGCTTCCTTTTAAAAGAAACTATAAATCATAATATATCACTTAAAGATAAGGTCTATAGTCTTTTTAATCGATTTTTTCTAAGGCTTTTGACAAGTAATCACTTTTTATTGGGCAAGATACTTTTCAAGGAAGGACTACCACCTGATATTGTGTATCTATTGGTGCACTGCTTAAGGCATCAGCAGCGAGGATTGTTTTGGGACGGAGATTATGGAATTATTATAGGCTTGATAAAGGAGTAAGGCAAGGTGGTATTTTGTCACCTCTCTTATTCAAATTATACATAAATGAACTTATAACTAATATATCAAATATGGGCATTGGATGCTGTTTGGGATTTATGCGTGTAAATATCATAGCTTATGCGGATGATATTGTTATTCTCTCAAATAACATGCATGATTTAGAGTTAGTATACCAGAATATTGCTAATGCTGTTAAAAGATTAAAAATTGGAATTAATAAGGTAAAATCGAAACGTGTAATATTTGATAAAGGCAGATATCCAAATCATGATGATGCCATGAAACTAGGTCAGGATGAATTTCAGATTGTAGATAAATATAAGTATCTTGGACATGTTTTAGAAAGAAATTTGTCGGACATTTTAGATGTTGAGCTGCGATTGCGCAAATTTTATACACAATTTAATTAAGTTTTTAGAAATTTTAAAAAGGTATCAATTAATACTCTTATTTTTTTTTTCAACTCTTACTGTCTCCCAGGATATGGCCTTGAATTGTGGGACTGTAAAGCAATATATAATAGGCAGATTTTTAAAACTTTTGAAGCTGCTTTTAATAATGCATTGAGATAGCGGCACCGCATAATCTTTTATGCGGTGCCGCTATCTCAACAAGCAGCCATCTGGTGGCTAATTCTCTTAATCAGTTTTTATTGAAACATCATCACTCCCTTTTACTTGCTAGATTTTATTTTAGAATTTTAAACTCACAAAATGTTATTTTTAAATTATCGAAGTTAGCTTTAAAATCAGGAATGTTTTTTAAATCAGTGGATTCTCATTTTAAGGAAAACTTACGATGACATAGGATGCCTATGTCATCAGCCTACATGCTAATGACATAGGCCTAGTAAAAGCTCGCATCACATGGGTACAGACTCATGAACCTCACACTGGTCGATGTCTCTTGTAATGAACACCGATTTTAATGTTTATTTTGCACATTTATGCTTAAAGTAGTTTTATCACTTTTATATTTTTTAATTTTTAGCCCACCTCATAGTAGAGTGTAACTATGATATATATTTGCAAGAATATTTTGCTATGTATGTACGAAAATTCAATTCTATTCATATACGAAATAAAACTGTTTGACTTTGACTTGACTTGACTACTACTACTACTACTACTACTACTACTACTACTACTACTACTACTACTACTACTACTACTACTATTACTGCTACTACTACTACTACTACTACTACTTACTAACTACTACTACTACTACTGCTACTACTACTACTACTACTACTAACTACTACTACTACTACTACTACTACTATACTGCCCCTCAGTGTGGCAAGGTTGGTAGAGACATGATTCGCATGTGCACGCCCGTCCTGTGCATTCGGTCAGACGGTTCGAGTCCGCCCTAGGTTCGAGTGCTGACGTGGCGGCGGCTTTGTATAGTCAATAACCTTGTAGTTGGTACTTGCAAAGTGGTCTTATTTTAGGATGAAAATCTTATCTTATCTTACTACTACTACTACTGCTACACTACTACTACTACTACTACTACCACTCACACACCAACACATACTACACCTACTACTCACCTACTACACCACCACCACCACCCACCACCACCACCACCACACTACACCACACCACCACCACTACCACACACCAACCACCACCCCTCCACCACACCACACCACCACCACCACACACCACTACCACCACCACCACCACCCACTACCACCACCACCACACCCACCACCCACCATTACCACCACCATCACCACTACCACTACCACACCACTACCACTACCACTACCACCGCCACCACCACCACCACCATCACCACTTTTATCCTTTCTACTTCCTTAACTTCTACTAAATCAGATAGTTTATTTCCTTTCGTATCCCAAAACAGCCTCGTTAGATCCATTACATCACCTGCTGTTGGTTTAGTGCTTTGTATTCCTTTGTAATCGTCCATTTTTTCAAGCTTTTCCTTTTCCTTTAGTATTTTTTTCTCTCTCTCTCTCTCTCGTCCTCTCTCTCCTCGGTCTCTCTCTCTCTCTCCTCTCTCTCTCCGTCTCTCTCTCTCCTCGCTCTCTCTATCTCTCTCTCTCTCTCTCTCTCTCTCTCTCTCTCTCTCTCTCTCTCTCTCTCTCTCTCTCGCTCTCTCTTATTGAAACGTGTTCAAGTAATACACAGCTATCGTTGATTTCATAGAACTCGTTTTATAATATTGCTTTGTGAAATATTAGATCATAACGAGTAGTCATTGAAAAGTGACACTGCTACTATTGCCCTCGTCTTTTTCTCTCTAAATATTATGATGCCAGTGTAATGTTATTGTATTTACTCGCTTTATTGAGCCATTGATAAATAATAGTTCGCATTGAGAGAGAGAGAGAGAGAGAGAGAGAGAGAGAGAGAGAGAGAGAGAGAGAGAGAGAGAGAGAGAGAGAGAGAGAGAGAGAGAGAAAGACGATCTGAACAAATTTAAAAAAGAAACCGCATTGAAAAAAGTCATATTTCATTTTTATCATAAACAGAAAATAATCTTCTTTGACTGTATCACAATAATTCTAGTGATGCAAACGAGACAGGGATAGAAGGTTATAAGGTCAGCATGGGTCACGTGTAGGTTAGCTAGGGTTACAGGCAGCTTAATGGATGCTTGTAACTGAATCAATAGTGGTACAATTTATTTTATATTATTTTATTCCGTCTTTCTGTTTTGTTATATTTCTTTTCAGTCTATTTTTATTTTGTCATGGAATTTTGTTTTGTCATGGAATTTTTTTTTGTCATGGATTTTTTTTTTTTTTTTTTTTTTTTTTTTTTGTCAAGCATTTTTTTTTTGTCATGGATTTTTTTTTTTGTCATGGAAGTTTTTTTTGGGTCATTGAATTTTTTTTTTGTCATGGATTTTTTTTTTGGTCATGGAATTTTTTTTTGTCATGGAATTTTTTTTGGTCATGCATTTTTTTTTGGTCATTGAATTTTTTTTTTGTCAGAATTTTTTTTTTGTCATGGAAATTTTTTTTGTCATATTTTTTTTTTTTGTAATGTATTTTTTTTTTTTTTATCATGGAATTTTTTTTTTATCATGGAATTTTTTTTTGTCATGGAATTTTATTTTTGTCATGGAATCCCCTATTGGAACTACTTTCTCTAATATATTCTTATGTTAGCACGAACAGTTATGGCCAAAAAATCTATCCTAATACGTTTAAACAAGAAAATAATAAGTATAATAAGTACAATAATATAATATAAGTAATAATAATAGTAATAATTATAATGTTAATAAATAATACTAATAAGACGTTTAAACCTGTTATATATCATAGGTCTGTGGATGACACTTGTTTTTTTTAAGTAGAAATGTCATGCTACTTTTTTTTTGGGACAACATTAACCTTTTCACGCCCAGATCTTTCCTTGGCTATAAAAAATTGTATGTTGTCGAGCCATAAAATTACGAAAAGTGCCTGAATATACCAAATTAGTTAGTCGACAAGGATACTAAACAGGTTAAATCTATAAAACTTTGCTTATATTTACTTAAAGTCGTGTAATTGTACCCAAAATAGAATGGAAATTACATTCTGGGTCTCACGGGTTAATAAAAAAACAGAATTTGATTGATATTACTATGGAAACTGAACTAAATAACAGACTTCCATTTCTAGATTAAATTTTCTTATAACTGTCCTTAATTTAGATAGGGAACAATAACCACAGCGATTGGCCATTCATCACCATAAAATTAATCCCTAAACAAATATAAAAAAAACTCATCATCGACGCTGCTTCAAAATAAATGTTCCGAACCACCGAAATAACTTGCATTAAATTTGTACATAAAAATATATATATAGCGTTTTCTTGTGAACTACCGTCTTTAACGATGCAAGTGTGGTTTAACGAGGTGGATAACGACACCGTAAGCACTTCGCGGCAACGACTTGGTGAAGGAGGTGATTGCAGTGGGTTCGATTCGCTGCTTCGAACGAGAACGAGACGTCAATGCAGGGTTCAAACTGGCTTGAGATGCATTTCTAGAACCAGTGGAGCATTATTTTCTAACCCATTTATTTCAAAATTCGTTTATATCCGTTTATTTTTTTGTTTATTTCGTCCCATTTTTTTCTTACCTTGACTCCTTTATGTGTGTGTGTGTGTGTGTGTGTGACTGTGTCTGTGTCTGTGTCTGTGTCTATGTCTGTGTCTGTGTCTGTGTCTGTGTATGTGTGTGTGTGTGTGTGTGTATGTGTGTGTGACTGTGTCTGTGTCTGTGTCTGTGTCTATGTCTGTGTCTGTGTGTGTGTCTGTGTATGTGTGTGTGGTGTGTGTGTGTGTGTGTATGTGTATGTGTATGTGTTGTCTGTGTCTGTGTCTGTGTTGTGTGTGTCTGTGTGTTGTGTGTGTGTCTGTGCTGTGTCTGTGTTTGTCT
>JACEEZ010014438.1:0-12500 GCA_016584305.1 Chionoecetes opilio
GGGAAGGAAATGGGGGAGAATGTCTGTAAGGGGAGGAAATGGGGAGAATTCGTAAAAGGGGGGAAGAAATGGGGAGAACTGTAGTAAGCGGGGGAGGGAACTGTAAAGGGGGAGAATGGGTTCTGTAACTGGGGGAAATGGGGGAGAATGTCTGTAAAGGGGAGGAAATGGGGGAATGTCTGTAAAGGGGGGAGAAATAGGGGGATGTCTGTAAGGGGGAGGAATGGGGGAAGAAATGTCTGTAAAGTGGGGAGAAATGGGGGAGAATGTCTGTAGAGGGGGGGAAATGGGGATGGAATGTCTGTAAAGTGGGGAAAATGGGGGAGAATGTCTGTAAAGTGGGGTGAAATGGGGGAGAATGTCTGTAAAGGGGAGAAATGGGAGAGAATGTCTGTAAAGTGGGTAAGAAATGGGGGGGAATGTCTGTAAAGTGGGGAGAAATTGGGGAGAATGTCTGTAAAGTGGGGAGAAATGGGGGAGAATGTCTGTAAAGTGAGGAGAAATGGGGGAGAATGTCTGTAAAGTGGGGAGAAATGGGGGAGAATGTCTGTAAAGTGGGGAAGAAATGGGGGAGAATGTCTGTAAAGGGGGTAAGAAATGGGGGAGAATGTCTGTATGAAGTATTGTGAGTGGAAAGGGGTGATCTCTCTCTCTCTCTCTCTCTCTCTCTCTCTCTCCTCTCTCTCTCTCTCTCTCTCTCTCTCTCTCTCTCTCTGCTCTCTCTCTCTCTCTCTCTCTCTCTCTCTCTCTCTCTCTCTCTCTCTCTCTCTCTCTCTCTCTCTCTCTCGTACCTAATCAACGACGGATTACATTTTCTTGCCATCGACAAAGAGAAAGTGAGAGGGAGAAAAAATTACGTACTGAGCTGATAAAGGAAAATTGAATAGAGTAGAAGGAAAAAATATGATATCATAATCAAAAGGAAAAGGAGGACGAAAAAAGGCAAAATCATAGAGAAAACAAAAAAAATGCGGATGAAAAAGGAAACGAATGAAAAATAGAAGGACGAAGTTAACGAAAAGATACGGAAAAAGTTATCAGACAGAAAAAGTAAATATAACAAATAAGTAAAAATGTGTACTAGATAAATATAAACGTAGGATGAAACAAATCAATCAATAATTATCGTCCGTAGAAAATTAAATCGAACCAGGGAAAAAAAACATATTGAATCTAAATGTTTAAAAAGTTGAAACAGGGAAAACAACAAGGAAAAAAGAAAGACACTATAATAGTTGAGGTCAAAAAAATTGATATAAAGAAAACAATAATCAAAACATAAAAGGAAGGAAACTCAACAAGGCGAAGGGACAGGAAGTAACTCTGACGTGTGTGGACGACAAAATATAAAGGGGCGTTGTGTGTGTGTGTGTGTGTGTGTGTGTGTGTGTGTGTGTGTGTGTGTGTGTGTGTGTGTGTGTGTGTGTGTGTGTGGTGTGTGTATGTGCGTTGTGCGTGTGTGTGTGTGTGTGTGTGTGTGTGTGTGTGTATGTGTGTGTGTATGTGTGTGTGTGTGTGTGTGTGGTGTGTGTGTATGTGCGTGTGTGTGTGTGTGTGTGTGTGTGTGTGTGTGTGTGTGTGTGTGTGTGTGTGTGTGTGTGTTGTGTGTGTGTGTGTGTGTGTGTGTGTGTGTGTGTGTGTGTGTGTGTGTGTGTGTGTGTGTGTGTGTGTGCGTTTGTGTGTGTGCGCGCTAGTAGAATAATTTTGGAAAAAATTTAATTACGGGGGAAGAGCCAACGAAACCTTCTTGAGAGGAGGAAGAAGAGGGGGAGGGGGAGGAGGAGGAGGAAGGGAGGGGGAGGGGGGAGGAGGGGAGGAAGGAGGAGAGGGGGAGGAAAATCCCGGCTGAGATTAGATTGCGGGAGAGAAGAGGAAGTTTGGGTTAATAGGAGGAAGCTAAGGAGGGAGAGGTAACCTTGAGGAGGAGTATATTAGTGAGGGGAAGTTTCTCTCTGTCTGAAAATGAGGAAAGGATGAAAGACAGAAAATAAGACCCTCAGTACATGGGAATGGACGGAAGGGAGATAAAAAATAAAAGCAGGAACAAAATTAAAACAGAGAAGGAACATGAGAGAAAAACGAAAGGGATAAAGGAAAATAATGAAGCAAAACAAATAATAAATGAAAAAAGAAACGAAATGAAGCCAGAAAAAGAAGATGCTACAAAAAGAAAGAGAAAAATAATGAAAAGAATGAAATAAATAACCAAGGATAAATGAAAAAGAGGATTCATAAAGTTAAATGAAAAAATAAAATATAAAAAGATGTCAGCAAGAAAGAATACAATAAAATAAGTGACAATAAGAATAAGTGGAGATGACAATAGACTGCAAATGAGGAAGGTAATGCAATGACTTACAACACACAAGTCTAGACAACCAATAAAGGCTACACAATTAGAAAGCCAGAGAGAAAACACAATCTTTTATAATCAACAAGGAACTGACAAGGAAATAACAGAAATAATATCACGAGACAAAACGCAAACCCACACACACACACACACACAGAAAAAACAAATTTTTTAAAACTTTATTCTGAAAAACGGGGAAAATCGAAATCACAACGAAGAATAAAACTTTCAATTTCACTTTTTTTCAGGCAAATTTTCATCAGATGGAAGAAAGAAAAAATTTGAGGAAAAAAAAAGAAGAAAAAGAAAAGAAGAAGCAGAAAAGCAGAAGAAAGGAAGAAGAAAAGAAGAAGAAGAAGAAGAAGAAGGGGAAGAAAGAAGAAGAAAAGAAAAGAAGAAAAAGAAGAAAAAGGGAAGGGAAGAAGAAGAAGAAGAAAAAGAAGAAGAAGGGAAAAGCCCTATAAGAGAGAGGAAAAGTAAAAGAAAGAGCGGGGACCAACCCTGGTATTTTTTTTTTCCCCTTCTCTCTCTCCTCTTCCTCTCTTTTCTCCTCTCTCTCTTTTTTCCTCTCTCTTTCTTCCCCTCTCTCTCTCTCTCTCCCCTCTCTTCCTCCTCTCTCTCTCTCATCCCCCCAGCACCATCAGGGGAGTCATCCGCACCTTCCATCCCCCTTTAAGGCCGCGCACAACTGATAAAAAGTTCCCCGAGGGGTGAAAAAAAAGACCAAAGACACAAATACAGATTTTTTTGGGTATTGACATCAAGGAGGAGGAGGGAAGGGGGAGGAGGAGGAGGGGGGAGGGGAGGGGGAGGAGGGGGGGAGGAGGAGGGGGGGAGGAGGAGGGGGAGGAGGAGGAGGCGGGGAGGAGGAGGAGGAGGAGGAGGGGGGAGGGGGAGGAGGAGGAGAAGGAAAAAGGGAAAAGGAAGAGGAGGAGGAGGAGGGAGGGGGGGGAGGAGGGGAGGGGGGAAGGAGGAGGAGGGGAGGGGAGGGGAGGAAAGGAGAGGAGGAGGAAGAGGAGGGGAGGGGTTACTTGAGGGTGACATAAAGCGAGAAAAAACATCAGGGTAACTATTTTTCCTTCCCTCCATTGATGATTGAGGGCGGCGGGTCGTGTAGGAGTATAATGATCCATCAGGAGGAGGAGGAGGAGGAGGAGGAGGAGGAGGAGGAGGAGGAGGAGGAGGAGGAGGAGGAGGAGGAGGAGGGGAGGAGGAGGAGGAGGAGGAGGAGGGGGGAGGAGGGGAGGAGGAGGAGGAGGAGGAGGAGGAGGGGTAGTGGTGGTTCAGGGGGGGAAGTTTGGCTAAGTTCCAAAGCAAGATTTACGCAGCACTGAGAAAGACACTGATTTCTGGCCTTATTGTGTTTATTGAAGTTAACGTCAATGGTCCTACTTTATCAAATGGGAGGTAACTGATAATGATGACTAAATAAACATCAATATAGGAGGGGGTGAAATGTGTATGTGAGGGGGAAAGGGGGAGAGTGGGTCTATTTTTGTTACTCTATATACAATTCTATTATCCTTTCTGTTCATCACTACTTTTCTAAGACTATTGTGGGTGTCAGAAAAGACTTGTGGAGTAGCTGATCATATGACCATTTTTTTCCCTCCTTTCTACCCTCCCTTTTCTTTGCCTTATTCATAGACTTTTCTTGTGATTGGGTTGGGTTGGGTTGAGTCGCTCCCTTTTCCATCCCTTGTGTTGCCTTTTCATGGTGAAGGGAGGAGGGAAAAACGGAATAAGAAGCACGAGGGCGGATCTTTCAATGACCTTTTCGTTTGATATATGGAAAAAAAATATAGAATTGTGTTTTGGTTGGAAAAGTCTGTGAGCACAATGGATCTTTCTCTCATCTCAGCGATAGTTGTGTGAGATGAAGCACTGCCATAAAACACGGTGATGGCAGACCTCCTCCTCCTCCTCTTCCTACTGCTCTTCCTGTCTTCCTCTTCTTCCTAGTCCTTTCCTTAATGTCTTTCTCCCATATCTCCTCCTCATTCCTTTCCTCTTAATATTTTTTCTCATTTCTTTCATCTATATATCCTTCTCTTAATCACTGTCTCCTTGTCATTTATTGTCTCTCTCTTCTCCTCTCTCTCTCTCTCTCATCTCTCTCCTCTCTCTCTCATCTCTCATCTCTCTCTTCTACTCCTCTCTCTCTCTACTCTCTCTCTCTCTCTCTCTCTCTCTCTCTCTCTCTCTCTCTCTCTCTCTCTCTCTCTCTCTCTCTCTCTCTCTCTCTCTCTCTCTCTCTCTCTCTCTCTCTCTCTCTCTCTCTCTCTCTCTCTGTATTCCATCATTGTTGCTTATCCTACATCACCTTCCCAGCCCTGAGTATGTCATTCCACTCTTTGCAGTCTCCTTGTATTCTTATGGCATTACTTTCTTTACTGTCATCCTCCCTCATCCACCTCTGTTTTTACATATTTATCTCATTACTCTTGTTCCATTACTTCCCTTTTCCCTCTCTTCTTTCCCTCTCATTCATTCCATCATCTCCATTGTTGTTCTTTATTTCTCCTCCTCCTCCTCCTACTCCTTCTCTTTATCCTTCTCCTCCTCCTCCTCCTCTTCCTCCTCCTCCTCGGGTTCATCATCGCTCTTGTTTGGTCCTACACAAGTACATAATCATGGGGTCTACAAGAGGTCTTTCAGCCTACACAAGCCAGTTCCTACACAGTATCACAACCACTACTCAACGTCTCTCATCCTATCCAAGATTTTATAACATTCTCTTATAGCATATCCATCGTATTCGTGCTCATTAACCTATCATACTATCATAATACATATTATGCTAATTATGTTGCACTCATTCATCACTTTACTAGAGAAACAAATACTACTTTCTCCCCACAAATCTGAATATATATATAACTAAATTAAACTCATTACTACGTGTCATATACTGCTCATTCACCATTTTTTTTTAGTTAAGCCAATTAGGCCCATTTGAAAACTCTATCATGTCATGTCATATTTTCTTCTTACCTGATACATTATATCTTTCTAGGTTTATGTAATGGCAATATATCAAATCTTTCTACGTACACATACTAACGTACAACTCCTTAACAAATCAATCTTATTCCTGACGCTTCTACAGTTAACAATGCTACACACTTACACCTCTTTCTTGTCTCTTCCTGCCATTAAAAATTCCTAATAAGTCCCAAAATTCCTCACATCAGCAGTCACATTAGATCCTACGTTGACACTATTGCTATATTTTTCATTGATCTGTAAAGGGAAATCTGGTCCCTTAATAGTCTCCCTAGGCGAGTGACTCCAACATAATAGCGTTGCAGACCCCAATGCGGCCACAAGACTCCACTAGTCGGCCACGTATGATGGAATTCTTTAACAAGTCGTATCCTGAAGGGCTTGTCAACACTCACTCAAGATCTGATATTTGATGAAAGTCGTTGTGGTCGGGAGCTTCCTATTCGCCGAGCGTCTGACTCCATTCCCCAACGGTACAAATATACTGGATAGAAGACGAGGGGTGGTTGGAGGGCGGGTGGTGGGGGGGAGGAGGAGGAGGAGGAGGAGGAGGAGGAATGGAGGATGAGGGACGGGATGCAGGAGGTTAAGAGGAGGGAGGAGGAGGAGGAGGATGAGTATGAGGAGAGGAGAGGGGGAGGAGGCGGAAGTGGTAGCGTAGAGGAGGAGGAGGAGGAGGAAAAGAAGAGAGGAAAGACGTTCTCTCCACTACTGTTGTCACCTTTCTTTCCTCCGCCATCCTTGTCAACTTTTTAACTCTCTCCATCGTGGTCCTTGCTCCAACTTTCTTTCTTCCCCTCCTGCCTCCCACCCTTCTAGACTAATGCCCTCTGCCTTCCTCCCGCCACTTTGCCTCCCTCCCTCCATCACCTCCACACCGTAAATTCACCACAGCTGTTGCAGAAAATAAATGAATGTATTAATTATTCAGAGGAAACATAATTCTTACCGGAGATCCAAGTTGGAGAATTCTTTTAAAACACAAGAGATGAGGAAGAGAGAAACTTACAACAAAGTTTAAATGAAAGAGAATCTGCATTTCAGTTACACATTGAAACTCAGTGGTAAGAGAGTGTGAGTGAAAAAGATGCATAAATATTACCTGGATGCTGGAAGGGTAGTTATGACTCTCTCTCTCTCTCTCTCTCTCTCTCTCGTCTCTCTATCCTCTCTCGTCTCTCTCTCTCTTTCTCTCTCTCTCTCGTCTCTTCTTCTCTCTCTCTCTCTCGAGTCTCTCTCTCTCTCTCCTCTCGTCTCTCTCTCTCCTCATATCGCTCGTCTCTCCTCTCTCGCTCTCTCCTCTTCACCTCTCTCTCTTTCTCTATCTCTTTCTCTTTCATGAACTACCACGTGTAGGTCTCAGTCTCTTATACTGTCCTTATTTTCTAAAAAAAAAATATTCTCTCTCTCTCTCTCTCTCGCTCTCTCTCTCTTCTCTCGTCTCTCTCGTCTCTCTCCTCTCTCTCTCATCTCTCTCTCTCTCCTCTCTCTCGCATTTATCTCTCTCTCATCGTCGTTCTCTCCTCTCTCTCGTCTTCCATTCTCTCTTCTCGTCTCCTCTCCTCTCTCTCATCTCTCTCTCTCTCTATCGCCTCTCGAACTTGAGTTCTTCGTTGTCGGTTTCCCTCCCTCTGTTTACACCTTTCTATTTATTATCATTATTATCATTATTCTATTCTTATTACAATTACATTATTTATTATTATTATTATTATTAGTATTATTATAATATTTGCATTAATATTATTATTATTATTTTCTCATTATTATTATTTTAATATTATGTATTATTAACAAATTAACATTAATTTAACTTTGCCTGAAAAGCTTATAGCTTCATATAGGCAAGCCTGCAGCTTACAACATATTTTTGTAAAAACTTTCTATCTATCGTAAACAACTGTAGCTTGAATAAATCTCTCTCTCTCTTCTCGCTCTCTCTCCTCTCTCTCTCTCTCCCTCTTTCTCTCCTCTCGGGGCCTCTATCTCTCTCCATCTCTCTCGGTTTCTTGGTCGACTGGGGGGTCTCTCATCGTCTCTCTCTCTCTGTCTATAAACAAATAAACTTCTCTCTCTCTCTCTCACGCTCTCTCTCGGTTCTTCTCTCGCTCTCTCTCTCTCTCGCTCTCTTCGCGCTCGTCTCTCCCTCTCTCCTCATCTCTCTCTCTCTCGTGTGTTGTTGTGTATCTCTGGTGCTAGAGGATTAACTGGTCCTCCAGTCTGGCAATCAAAACTTCGAGAATGAAAACTAGCTTAGGTCTTTGCATGAGGATCGGGAGTCCGGCAATTTTTCTCAGGTCCCACAAGGAGACTCCGCGCGGCGCCACTCCCTCTCGCACCCAACAACACAGCTTGGTTACGCCTCCTTCGCCTCCTTCCCTCTCTCTGCACACCCTTGGATCTTTTTTCATTTTCCCCCGTCAATTACCACGCATTCTCCTCCTTTTTCTCCCGCTTACTCAGGGCTTCCTTCTTGTTCTTCTCTTCGTGAGTATTTCTTTCTTCGTTAGCATTCTTTTTTTCTTGCCCGGAGCGTACTTTTTCTATTCATTCATTTCCACCCTCCCTCCTTTTTTCCAATCATCACCAATGCCTCCTCATTCTCTTCTCCTTCTCTTCTCCTTCTTCCTTCTCCTCCTTCCTTTTTCTCTCCTCCCTGCTGTCTTCCTTCCCACTACTTCTCCTGCGTCCAGCGTTTTACCTTCAAAGAGGTGACGCGATGGTGAGGTCCCGACGTTTTCCATCATGGCGCCTTAGACTCAGTTACCTTCATATCAATACAGAGATAATTATGCCGCCGCAACTCTCGCCTTTGCTGTAATGATCACGAGTTACTGTAAATTGAGCGTGTCAGGACATGAGCGACCTTCACGTTATCCGTAATGATACAAAGCATGCAATGGTGGGTCTCCGGCCCGAGGCGAGGCGAGGCGTGCTACAACGACTTCATTTTAATCCACCATAAGCCTTGTCTCGCTTCCCTCAATAGCTCTCAGTTTACACATGTACACATAAGATATCTCTCTCTCGTCTCTCTCTCTCTCTCTCTGCTCTTCTCGCTCTCTCTCTCTTCTTCTCTCCTCTCATGGATCACTCTAAAGTCTCGTCTCTCTCTCTCCTCTCTCTCTCTACGTCTCTCATCTCTCTCTCCTCTCTCTCTCTCTCTCCTCTCTCCTCTCATCTCTCTCTCTCTGCTGCAGCTTCTCTTATGGACAATATATGGACTATACAACCTACAAAACACCAGTTTAAGTGGTGTCCATTTATTCATTAATAATCATCATTTTTTCAGTATTTACTCATTTGTCCCACTCTAACCTTAATACTCAATGACTTGTTCCAAACACAATTAAAAAGGAACTTATATAGATAACGATTCAGTCATAAATTTTCATTATACATTGTCCAATTATAGGTGGGCAATCTGATATTATCGTCAAAGATGTCAATGTGATTTTTGATATTTAATAAAATTTCTTACTACTGTTGAAAAAATTTCCAATTCAAAAATATAGGATCAAAGATAAAATTCCAATCAAACCATACATTACTGCAAAGCAATCAACAAATCAAAAACTCTATTAGACAAAGTAATGAGGCTCAGAACTTTATGCACGTGGCCCTTAACATAACGAGTCTACATTTAAGAAATAAATCAAATATGTTAACATCTGTGATAAGAACAGCGAAATAAAACTATTATAAATCATCAATTGAGAGAAGGATCAGGGAATGCAAAAAAATATGAAAATTATAATTGATTTTAATAGGGAAAAATTGCAAAATTAGTCAGACTTCATTTCTGTCACATAGGAAATCTATTTCGGATAGCTTTCTAATAGCTAATGAATTTAATGAATTTTCTGCAACGTTGCTCAATTTAGCACAGGTGGGTTTGTAGAGGAAACCTGCCTAGATATGGTTTGATAGTTTTTTAACCCCAACCATACCTTGTGTTCATTTTATTTTCGCCTACAACACGTCCATGAAATCAATAGTTTAATTTCTAATCGTAAGGTTACAGCCCATGTCATGATGATTGAACATGAAAGTATCAAGCCTGCAAAAGAAGAAATTCTCATTCTGGAATATATAATAAACAAATCATTTTACAGAAGGATGCTTTCCAGACATTCTTGAAGAGCTGCAGAGTAGTTTCCAGTTTATAAAAAAGGTGATAGTTCCACTTTTTTTCAATTTAACAGACCTATTTCATTCTTCCCGCCATAAGCAAAGTCTTTGAAAAGATTATTGCAATAGATTATTGTACATTAGTTTACGAAACTACTTCTACACAGATAATCAATATGGGTTTTGCGACCTAAATATTCGATAGTGAATTCGCAGTCCACGCCACCTTTGCCAAACATATATAATGCCAATAGATTAGTAAAATGTTATCATTAACACTATTTTTTTGTGATTTATCTAAAGCTTTTGATACTATTAATCTGCGGTTCGCATTGTTATTAAAGAAAGCTAAGTGGATTTACGGTATTCGTGGAACCAGTCCCTTCAGATGGTTTTGAAAGTTATCTCAGCGTCAGGAACCAGATATACATTCCTTTAATAGTAGGTGCATCGTCGTACAAAGTCTTCCTTGTGTTGTTGCCACAGAGGTTCTGTCCTAGGACCATTAATTAGTTTTTGAATTAATCAATTACATAACTCTATGTACCAAAATCTTAAATTTTTTTACTTTTTGCTGATGACACTACCATTTTTCTACAGGGAAGAGTGATTAAATGATATAGAAATACAATGAACACTGAATTGGTACATGTTTGCTGATTGGGTAAAATGTAAACAAAGCTAACATTAAATATCAATAAAACTCACGTGTATGCTGTCACATTCACACATGCACACACACAATGCAACAATATAAAAATGATAATCTCATTATTTACAAGAGTTACAAGAAGCTAAACCTTGGAGTTGTTAATTGATAGCAAGCTAAGATGAAAACACACATAGAGAATGTATGAAATAATATTTTCAAAATAATAGGTGGTAATATATAGAATACGAAACACATTGTAATATTGAAGGGTTAAGACATATTTATTTACATTGCATTCCATATTTATTGTACTGTTCACTATCTGGGGTGGGGCATATAAAACATATTTTGATCACTATTTGTAAATTCAGAAAAAAGTAGTTCGCATAATGTCCTCTAGTAATCGTTATGACCACACAAGCCCAATCTTTCGGTGAGTTGAAAACTTCTAAAATTACAGGATATTATTCTGACTATCAGACTATAACTTTTGTTTTATAAGGGCCTTTGAATACTACAAAATTGCAGTGTTTTCAGACCACAAACGCATAGCATACAAACCAGACGAACCAAAATCTCAACTTCCATTGTTGTAGAACTTCCCCCTGCTCAAAAAAGTGTTCTCACTCGGGGAACTAACTGTGAACAAACTTCCAGATGATGTAAGGAAATAAGAATTGAAATCCTTTAAACTGCAATAAAAGAAAAGTTGAAAGTAACTATTAAACATTAATTTATTATTATTATAAATTGGGATTTGTATTAATTAATGTGATAATTATCATTTGATCTCTTTATCAGTACTATTATTATGTGTACTGTTTGGTATGAATGCTTGTTTGGTGTATATTCTTTAATATACTTTATTAAATTTAATTTATTATTTGATAAAATTAAGTAGTATATTCAGTAGGGAATATATTTTTTTTTATTTAATTTAGTTTTTCATATGTAAATTAGCATTAGGCCGTCTTCCAGACACGCTACATCGCTGTACTCTCTTTTTATTTTACACTCATAAAGTCCATAAAAGATTTCACGCTCAATGGTCCCAGAAGGGCTTTGACATTTTCTTCATGTATAATAAATGTAATAATATTAAGGCAATAAAATTATCAATCATCATCACTCAATCTCTCTCTCTCTCTCGGTTCTCATCTCGGTCTCTCTCCTCTCTGTCTCTCCGATCTCCCTCTCTGCCTCTCTCTCTCCTCCTCTCTCTCATCTCTGCTCCCTCTCATCTCCTCTCGCTCTCTCTCGTCTCTCTCGTCTCTCGCTCTCTCTCTCTCTCGTCTCGTCTCTCGGTGTGTCTCTCTCTCTCTCCTCTCTCTTCTTCTCTCTCTCTCTTGTCTCTTCTCTCGTTCATCTCTCTCTCCCTCATTTATTAATATTTAACGTCATTTTTTTTTTTTCATGTCTCATTCTCAGTATTTATGCATCATTCAGTTTCACTATTCTCATTTGGGTTTCTTACCTTTGTGTGTATGTGGATCTCTCTCTCCTCTCTCTCTCCTCTCTCGGGATCTTCTCTCTGCGCTCTCTTCGTCTCCGTCTACTACTCTCATCTCTCTCTCCGTCTCTTCTCCTCTCTCTCTCTCATCTCTCTCTCGTCTCTCTCTCGTCTCTCCTCTCTCTCTCTCCCCTCTTCTCTCTCTCTTCTCATGCGGAAGGGATAGATGCAAATGCTTCCGACGTTCAACAATCTGCATATCTACCCGAAGGCGCCATCAGAACGTCTGTCACGCGTAGATCAGACCGACAATTCCCTTACACCGAGAGAAGAAGTGAAACGCAACGTCTCTGGCGGAAAGGACTCGGCTCCTTGTTATCCATACGTACATTTGTCCAATTACTCCGTGTTTATGCAAATCTGACTTGACACCCCTCTCAGCGATGCGTCGTGCGGGACTTGGTCTGCCAGGTAGCTGTAGAGTAATTCAGCGCCGCGGGCAGGGCCCCTCCCGCCGTAGGCCTATAAATGATCTGTGTTTGGTCTGCCGAGGCTACAAAAACATGTCCGAAATTATTCCTGCGCAACGTCCTTGAAGGTTTAAATGTGATGACGCACTTCGATGTATCTCATAATTTTACGTTGAGTTATGAGTACCGGGAATTAACTTGTAAATCAGGGGCACATGCTTGAGACGTACTTATAAGCCGAAATCTATTGTCTTAGCATAAAATCCGCATCCATAGAGACAGACTAGCGTTTCATGTGACTTTGATGAGGGAATGACGTTTCTTTCTTCTCATCACGTAGCCTTTAAATTTCATTATATCTCATTTAACTAAATCCTTTTCTAACGATCATTCATAAATGTAAATGTGATTCAATGGATTATTAGATAACTTAAATGT
>JACEEZ010014438.1:20000-25000 GCA_016584305.1 Chionoecetes opilio
AGAGAGGAATGTACGAGTTAGCAGAAAGAGAAATGGGACGAAAAAGAGGAATAAGGAGACATAATAAAGAGGAATAAGATGAAAGACACGAAGAAAAAAATATCAGATAAATACGATACGATGAAATGAAGAAACTAAAACTGAAAACAAGAAGAGGAAGAGAAAAGAAGAGGATAACAAGAAGAGGAAGAAAAAAGAAGAGGATAATAAGAAGGAGGAAGAGAAAAGAAGAGGATAACAAGAAGGAGGAAGAGAAAAGAAGAGGATAAACAAGAAGGAGGAAGAGAAAAGAAGAGGATAATCAGAAGGAGGAAGAGAAAAGAAGAGGATAATAAGAAGGAGGAAGAGAAAAGAAGAGGATAACAAGAAGGAGGAAGAGAAAAGAAGAGGATAACAAGAAGGAGGAAGAGAAAAGAAGAGGATAATAAGAAGGAGGAAGAGAAAAGAAGAGGATAATAAGAAGGAGGTTCAAAGAGAGGAGGAAATTGATGTGTGTAGAGTGGATGAATAAGGTGCAGGGAAGGGCCGGGAGAAGGATGAGGATGTTGATTGAATAAGGATGAGTGAGGACGAATGGTACACAGCGTAGTGGTGGTGGTAGTAGTAGTAGTTGTCGTTGTTGTTGTTGTTGTTGTTGTTTTTGGTGGTGGTGGTGGTGGTGGTGGTGGCGGTAGCAGTAGTAGTAGTAGTAGTAGTAGTAGTAGTAGTAGTAGTAGTAGTAATAGTAGTAACATTAGTAATAGTAGTAGTAGTAATAGTAGTAGTAGTAGTAGTGGTGGTAGAAGTAGTAGAAGTAGTAGTAATAGTAGTAGTAGTAGTAGTAGTGGTGGTGGTGGTGGTAGTAGTAGTAGTAGTAGAAGTGGTAGTAGAAGGTGGTGGTGGTGATAGTAGTAGTAGTAGTAGTAGTAGTAGTTGTTGTTGTTGTTTTTGTTGTTGAAATAGTAGTAGTAGTGTGGTGGTTAGTAGTACTACGTAGAAGTAGTAGTAGTAGTAGTAGTAGTAGTAGTAGTAGTAGTAGTAGTAGTAGTAGTAGTAGTAGTAGTAGTAGTAGTAGTTGTTGTAGAGGTAATAGCAGTGGTAATGATAGTGGTAGTAGTATTGGTAGTTATAAGTAGAAGTGCTAAACAGTCTTCACCTTTCATCACCAACACCATTGCTAATTAACACACAAATTGTATTATGAAATAGTGCAAATTCGCCTCCATTCCGCCCTCAAAAAATATAAATTGAACAAAATTAATAAACAACAAAAGACAAAACGAAATTATTGGACACGCTCCATTAGTTAGAGAACTTAAGCCTTTAATCCTAACCACAATTTTCCTTTCCAAATTCCAACACTGTATCATTCCTAATAATATTTCAGCTCTGGTCTGCATGTACGTTTGTTTCTTCGCTTGTTTTGTCCTGCCTTTGATGCGCCAGACGACGTTCTTCTGTTTTTGCTTATCCCGGTTCCTCAAAATCACTCCATTCGCATTTTATTTATCGTGTTTCGTCTTCCACGTTCTCACTTTCTCTTTTCTCATTTTTTTTTTATTGGATTTTTTATTCATTTTTTTACATATATTTCTGCATCCTGTCTTCTTTGTCATTTCTTCCTCTTTTGCTCTTGTTCTTTCTCTTCCTCTTCCTCTTCCTTCTCCTCTTCCTTCCTGCCTCCTCTACCATAAACAAGACCATTATTCCTTATCACCTTCAAAAACCCCATTGCTGATCAATTTTCACGCATTTAAACAATCAGTGAATCGTTATTGAATATTATCGGCTGGCTATTAAATATGGGAAGCGAGGCACACACTAAAACTCTATAATCCAACACAATTTTAGTTATATTTTCTCTCTTCTGTGGGATACTTTCTGTGGGATACTTTCTGTGGGATACTTTCTGTGGGACATTTTCTCTTTCTATGGGATACTTTCTGTGGGATACTTTCTGTGGGATTTCTCTCTTCTGTGGGATACTTTCTGTGGATACTTTCTGTGGGATCTTTCTTCGATCTTTCTATGGGATACTTTCTTGTGGGATATTTGCGTGGGATTACTTTCTGTGGATATTTTTCTCTTCTGGGGATACTTTCTGTGGATACTATTGTCGGATACTTCTGTGGACATTTTCTTTTCTATGGATATTTATTTTGACTGCCAGATTAACTTTAGTTGTCTCTTACTCTTGTTATATTTACTGTTATCTATCAATTTATTTCATTCATACATCTATTTTTATTAGAATATTATTTATGTATTAGAATATCAACTCTATTTAATTAGACTATACTGATTTTTGGACAAATATATTGACTCAGATTATTATTCATCACTATATTCAATTACCGACACAACTACTGATTACATGACAACATAATAGACCATACGTACCAATGATGACATTCACCACACACACACACACAACACACACACACACACACACACACACACACACACACACACACACAACAACACACACACACACACACACACACACACAACACACACACACACAACACACACACACACAAACACACAACACCACAACACACACACACACACACACACACACACACACACACACACACACACACACACACACACACACACACACACACACACACACACACACACACAACAACACACACACACACACACACACACACACACACACAACCACACACACAACACACACACACACACACACAACCCCACACACAACACACACACACAACACACACACACACACACACACACACACCACACACACACCACACACACACACACACACACACACACACACACACACAACACACACACACACACACACACACACAAACATCGTAGTGACCTAAAAAAACTTATACATTATCATAAAATCATCTTGGTAATTTACAAACATTAATACAGACCTCAATTTCCTGTACCAAATGGAGAAAAAATACAGAAAGACCAAAAAACCTTTCAATATAACCTTCATCTTCCAAGAAAAGACGAAATAAAGAGAGCGAGAGGTGGTTACAGTCTAGTCTTGTACCAGTATAGGACGCGTTGGCTCCCTTCAGACTCATTACAGCGTCACCTCATTCTCCCTGGGGCGTGTGTGTGTCGTTTTATTAACTGCGGAGGACGTGTGAGATGGTGTATGTGCAAACGCCTGGCTTAGGGGTTTAGGTCTCTCTCTCTCTCTCTCTCTCTCTCTCTCTCTCTCTCTCTCCTCTCTCTCTCTCTCTCTCTCTCTCTCTCTCTCTCTCTCTCTCTCTCTCTCTCTCTCTCTCTCTCTCTCTCTCTCTCTCTCTCTCTCTCTCCCTCTTGTCATTCTCTCTCTGTCCTTCTCTCTCTTTTTTGTTCTCTCTCTTATAAATCTCTCATTCTCTATTATTCTCTCCTCTCTTCTCTCTCTCTCTCTCTCTCTCTCTCTCTCTCTCTCCTCTCTCTCTCTCTCTCTCTCTCTCTCTCTCTCTCTCTCTCTCTCTCTCTCTCTCTCTCTCTCTCTCTCTCTCCTCTCTCTCTCTCTCTCTCTCCCCTCCCCCCCCCAATGTCACTATGTCGCGTATAGTTTCGGTCGTTGATACAGAGAACAGCAGGCTCAGACACCTAATACAACCGCGAACAGAGAGAGACGGCACTAATATACACGACACAGCAGTAACACACGACACTATACATACATCCTCCTCTCTCCTTTTGACTATTCGTTCCACTTTTTCAACTGCTTTTTTCTTCTGTATCCTTGCACTTTCTTCACTCCTTTTCTCTATGTACATCCATCTTCCACTTTCTTCATCTCCTTTTCTTTCTTTCTCCTTCCATTCTTCACTCCTTTCTTTTCTTACTCCTCTTCCACTTTCTTCAACTCCTTTTTCTTCTTCTGTTACTCCTCTTCCACTTTCTTCAACTCCCTTCTTCTTTTGCTATTACTCCTCTTCCACTTTCTTCAACTCCTTTTTCTTCTTCTGTTACTCCTCTTCCACTTTCTTCAACTCCTTTTTCCTCTTTTGCTATTCCTCTTCCACTTCCTTCACCTCTCCTTCTTCTTCCCTCGTGCCTCGTTAGTGTGTTTTTTTATTATTTATTTCCCCTTTCTCGTATTCTTCGCCTCTGCCTTGCTCGCTGTGAGACGTGACGTGATCGAGATGGATTGAGCAGGGAACACACACAGCGACGCCAAGCCTTAGGTAATGGCCCCCTATTACCTACTAGCGAATATCTCGTTCATGGCATTCCTTAGCTCCTCTTTCCCTTCTATTCTCTTGCATTCCATTCCATTTATCTATTTTCCCTTCCATCCATCCTTCTTCCATCCCTTCCCTTCCTTTTCCTGTTATTTTCCATGCCTTCCTTTTCCCTTCCATCCATCCTTCTTCCATCCCTTCCCTTCCTTTTCCTGTTATTTTCCATGCCTTCCTTTTCCCTTCCATCTATCCTTCTTCCATCCCTTCCCTTCCCTTTCTTTTTATTTTCCTCACCTTCCCTCTCTTATCTCCTCTTCCATCCCTTTACCCTTCCCTTTATTCCTCTATTTTCGCCTTTCTATAGTCCTCAATGTGGCCTACTCTACCTCTCCCTCTTTAGCTTCTTCCTTTTTCTCCATCTTTTTCTTAACCCTTCTCACTTCAGTCTTCTCCTCCTCCGTTCTTTCTTCCCTCTGTTTCTCTCTCAGCCTGGCGGGTACCTGTGACTGTGATTAATGACAGGGCGGCCCCACACACACCTTGGCCCGCCCACTGCCCCCACCCCTCCACCACCCACTAACCCCCTTCCCCCCCACCCCCGCCCATTCCCTCGCAACCTCTGACCGCGTCGCTAGGGAAAGGCAACGAGAAAAGGAGGAAAAATGAAATGTCTGTCTTTTAATTCAATTATTTCGCGACCATTCAAATCCACAGAGCAAGCTATGCTTTATTGTTTTTTTAATCCTATTTCAATGTTACTTTGTTAATGATTTTTCGTTGGTGGTAGATATTATAATATTCATAAACATCACCGTAGACTTATGCGTCGACACCACA
>JACEEZ010014438.1:30000-35000 GCA_016584305.1 Chionoecetes opilio
TAGATCAGCTTAAGTTAATGGAATTCAGCTTAAAAAGAGTAAGCCCAACTCAGAGCCTCGTGTTGTTGGTATTGCAGGATTATATAATTGTGTTTTGTTAAAGATTACATTTTATATATTCAAAGTCCGACCCCGAAGGCGGCGTGCAATGAAGGACTTAATGACGACTTTACATCAGGAATTCTTCAATGTAATGATATTTTTTTTACGCCCAAGTGAATTTAACGAGAATATTTATGCGTTATATGTGATTTTGTGAATTTTTAAGAAACATTTGTATTAATCAAAATAATAGAAAACACTAATGGGTAGGAATTAAGTCACATTCTTCGTTTATTCTACTATTATCATTTCAATATTTGTTTATCTATTATCATTATATTTCACTATTATCATTTCAACATTTATTTATCTATTATCATTATATTTCACTATTATCATTTCAACATTTATTTATCTATTATCATTATATTTCACTATTATCATTTCAACATTTATTTATCTATTATCATTATATTTCACTATTATCATTATATTTCACTATTATCATTTACTATTTAAAAGTAAACTAATGTAGGCCTATAACTTAAAGAATGAAAAACACTCATGGGTTTATATCATCACAATCTTTGCTTTCCTAACAAGTATATAATTATCATATCATATTACTACTAGAGACTGAAATCTATTAATACTAAACTAATATAATAGCAATACTAAATACAATACTAATAACTAAAAATAACAATAATAGCAAAAATAAAAATAACAATAATAAATAATAATACCAATAACTAATACAATACTAATAGCAAATAATAACAATGATAACAATAATAATAATAATAACAATAACTAATGCTATATCAATACTAAACTCCATCACCAAACTGATACTTTCTTGACAAATACAAAATTCTGAATAACATCTCAAATCAGTGGGTTTCCGTCAATTACAAGGAAGTGTCTATCAACTACTGGAGACAATTATTAGTTTTAGGAATACAATTGTTACATATTAATTATTAGTCTTAAGGAAGCCAACATGTAACGCCCTCCTCCTATGTAACACAAACTTTGGCCTAAACTTCTGTAATAAACATTGTACCCTATAATATCATAGTTCGTTATGTATAAGACGAATTTAGTCAATAAGCAATGTGTTGATTTATGATATGATTAGCGTGTTCTCTCTCTCTCTCTCTCTCTCTCTCTCTCTCTCTCTCTCTCTCTTCTCCTCTCTCTCTCTCTCTCTCTCTCTCTCTCTCTCTCTCTCTCTCTCTCTCTCTCTCTCTCTCTCTCTCTCTCTCTCTCTCTCTCTCTCTCTCTCTCTCTCTCTCTCTCTCTCTCTCTCTCTCTCTCTCTCTCTCTCTCTCTCTCTCTCTCTCTCTATTACTACTACCATTTATACATCCAATTCTACATAACGTGACCACATAAATAATGAAATAATAGATGTAGACAAAATGAAAATAGGTGACAAACTAAAACCTTTGAATTTGTGTCTCTCTTCTCCCGCCACGCTGATCTAAACACTGGTCAGGACGGTCATTTAATTTCGAGGCAGTTAAGGAAATGGGAAACGCCACTTAACGTAAACAGGTGCAGCGTAGACCAAATAGAGACCCAAAGTGATTAATGTTAAAATGAAATGTGTTACTTGCAGGTCAAAAGTAGGCCCATATATTTGTGGAAACGTCAGCGGGTAGGTCTAAAAGGAAGGCTGGGTTTTATTTGTGGTCACTTCCCCATTAATTAAGGGTGTGGAAGTGCCGTGGTAACTTTTAACGTAAGGAAAAGTCCCGCTTACTTAGATATATGGAAAAACTGTACAGGCTTTTACAGGCTTTGAAAGATAAATATAGTGCAATCAAGTATATAATATCAATAATATATAAATGTTTTAAGTTCAAAAATAGGAAAAGGCTGTAATAGCTTAAAAAAAATTTGAGTAAAATAAATAACATACGATTATTCAATGATATAAAATGTTAACCTAGAAATATGCAAGCGTTATTGTCACTAATAACTATGCAAGAGACGAAGGCTACTATAGTCTATTCACTTAAGCTGGATTCTTGGGAGCTGCTCGATGCCTACCCGAGTATGTAAGGACGTCGCTGATTGGCTGATGCACGCGGGCTGGGTGGTGATGGTGGTGGTATTTTGGTAGCCTCAGCCAATCAGCGACGTCCTTACATACTCAGGTAGGCATCGAGCAGCTCCCAAGAATCCAGCTTAAGTGAATAGACTATAGTAAGCTTGAGCAAATATAATAAATGGAGAAATCATATTAACTTGTAAACCTGAAATGAAATGTTGTATTGTTTCAATGTAAAGGTTTGGCATTAACAGTGCAATCATTTCTCAGAATAAATGTTGAAATGTATTCTGTTTCAATCCTCTATACGGAAAATGACAATGGATAACCAGGATTCTTTTTTTTATTCACAAGGCGATGATAAGAAAAAAAAGAAAAAAAAAACATCGCATAAGTTTCCGTAACTAAAATCTAACAAGTAGGTGACAAAAATGTATTGAAATTTCTTCCCATAGACACAACACACTTAAATAAACGATTTTCGCGTGTGAGAATTTTGAATAAATCTCAATTATTCATACACGTGCGCATATAACGTATTTTAGCTCTATTTCACCTCTATGGAAAGATATAACACTAACTACTTGACCAGATTTCACAAAGTATTTATTTATTCCCTATATTGCCCGGCTGATGCAAATGCTGTGGAATACATGTGTAAATAATGTTAATGCTTAATTTTTTTTAAAGAAGCAACGACATACGCCATCTATCTTGTGAGCAAATATCTCCTACTATCTACAGTACTATGTTTGTCTAGTAATGATAGTCTCTCTCTTTCTCTCTCTCTCTCTCTCTCATCTCTCCCTCCCCTCCTTTCCCCCCTCTACTCTCTCTCTCTCTCTCTCTCTCCTCTCTCTCTCTCTCTTCTCTCTCTCTCTCTCTCTCTCCTCTCTCTCCTTTTCTCTCTCTCTCTCTCCTCTCTCTCTCTCTCTCTCTCTCTCTCTCTCTCTCTTTCTCTCGGGAACTAAAAAAAAAAGCTAAACTGAGTAATGCTGATTTAGCCAAATTTTCATGCGAGGAGACCCAGAAATGACACTTTTTTTTGCTCCTAATCTTACTTATTTTCTTCTTTCTATATTCCCTCCTCCTTTAATATTTTTTCCCGCATCTCCTCTCAATTTATTTTACATCATCCTGGTCCTTCTCCTCTTCCTCTTCTTCCCTTTCGTATTCCTCAACAGCCAAACAAGTCCCAAGGGTACCAACTGCCGGTAAGTTATGTGAGAATTAAAGTTTGAGAAATATTCTCTTTGTACCGCGACTCTTCTCACAGCCACGCCGAGAGCCTCACCGATGGAGATTTGCATGTCAAAGTTCAGTTTTTTATTTCCTTTTTTTGTCCTTTTATTTCGTTACGTTCTCGGGCACTTTAAAGAAATTCGCGATTGAGTTAAGATCCGTGATGGAAAAAGAAAAAAAATTGGTTAAGGGGAGAAGGTAGACAGTGAGAGGGAGGGAGGGGAAGGGAGGGAGGGGAAGGGAGGGAAAGGGGAAGGAAGGGAGGGAGGGATAACTTTTACTTCCCTCCCTTCTCCCCTCCTTCCCTCCTCCCTCCACCTCCCTGCATTATTTTTTTAGGTGAATATGCAAAGCTGGCAAGTCGCTTAGAGGAAGGTCTAGATGCAGCAGTGAGTGATTCCGGTGTGTGTGTGTGTGTGTGTGTGTGTGTGTGTGTGTGTGTGTGTGTGTTGTGTTGGTGTGTGTGTGTGGTGTTTTGTGTGTGTGGACTGTGTGTGGTGTGTTGTGTGTTTGTGTGTGTGTGTGGTGTGTGTGTGGTTGTGTGTGTGTGTGTGTTTGTGTGTTGTGTGTGTGACTGTGTGTGTGTGTGTGTGTGTGTGTGTGTGTGTGTGTGTGTGTGTGTGTGTGGTGTGTGTGTGTGTGTGTGTGTGTGTGTGTGTGTGGTGTGTGTGGTGTGGTGTGTGTGTGTGGTCAATAAATATCTATCTATCTATCTATCTATCTATCTGTGTGTGGTGTGTGTGTGTGTGTGTGTGTGTGTGTGTGTGCCTCTTTGTCTATGTCTACCTTTTTGTTTGTTTACTTTATCTAACCTCCTCTCCTTCTTTATATGTCTGTCTATCTGTCTATATATATATGTCTTTCTGTCTGTCTCTCTATCTACCACAAACCTGTATTTCCTTTACATCACAAAAGTCAGTTAATAACACTAATGAAGGAAAAACAAACACCCAAACTCGTCCATTCCATCACGAAAATCTTGATCGATAGGGATAACTAGTATAATAAACACCTAAACCCCAAACAAACCACACTATTACTGGGTTAATGCTGCTAAACCCTATCATTAGCCACCCATTACTCATATTAAGCCTGTCCATCAATCCATTCCATTAGGTACCCATTGTTGCCATTCAGTCTTCCCCATTAATCTATTTCCCCACCTGGACTCGTGTTATCATAATCAGCTAAATGCTTTCTGTCTGTCTGTTTTTCCTGTTTCTGTCTGATTCCCGTGGTTATGGTACTATATGTGGATATCCATTCACCATGTCTTCTATAGTTCTCCATGGCACATATATATTTCTAGCACTTTGGTGACCATTACTTGGACAAACGACACTTAGGGTTGAAGTGTGTTTTCAGGGACCTTCAATTAAGCTATGTGTTTGTGTGTGTGTGTGTGTGTCGTTGGTGTGTGTGTGTTGTGTGCGTGTGTGTGTGTGTCTGTGTGTGGTGTGTGTGTTGATTGTGTGTTGTTGTTGTGGTGGGTGGGTGGTGGGTGTGTTTGTGTGGTGGGTTGGGTGTTGTGGGTCTGGTGGGTGGTGGGTGTTGGTGGGTGGTGGGTGGTGGGTGGTGGGTGGGTGGGTGGTGTTTGATTGGGTGGTTTGGGTGGGTGGGTGGGTTGGGTGGGTGGGTGGGTAGGAGGTGGGTGGGT
>JACEEZ010014439.1:0-17500 GCA_016584305.1 Chionoecetes opilio
AAAAAAACCCCTTTCCCTTACGAAAGCTAAAATGCCATCAGGGGGCCTAAATTGGTGGAGAAACCCCAAACCCAAAAGATTCTCTTGACGCACCATCCCACCATTGACAGCACCTGATGGCTCTTTGCCAAAAGTCACCAGGGAAGCTCGGTTTGGCTGCCACTTCCCCTCCAAGTGACAGTTTTTTGCCCAGAACGGAAACCTCCTACAGTTCCGGTTCAACCAAAGGCCGCCTAGGGAACATCACCTTCCACGGGGTGTTGCAACAATTCAAAAATTTGACCCCAAAAAAGCGCTAAACCAATGTATCACCCCTCACCTGCTGACCTGAATCCGGTGTCCAAAAATGATTTGTTGTGATGGCTGCTGTGCAGCCATAAAAATCCCAAATTAAATACTCAACTTATAAAAACACGGGGGCTTGAAAAAAAAAAAAATTTTTGATTAGTTTTGGGCTTTTTTAGACTAAAAGGGGCTTGCGTTTCCAAATCTGTACAGTTTTTTTTAGCACGTCAAGTTTTTTCCCCCACAGCTTACACTCCAATAAGAAAATTCCACTTTGGCTGTAGAAACTTTTTTTTTTTGGCTTTTTTGGCGCCGTCCCATTGGGCATTCGGTCGTTTTCGTGAAAAATATGGAGATGTAAAGAGATCTTGGTTTTAAAAATTTAAAAACCCAAAATTTGGGTCATCTGTGCTGCCCTTAAAAGGGTTTGTCCTTCCTTTGGTAAACAACGGGATACACAAGACCCCTGTTTCTTGATGGGGGATAGCAGAGCTCAGAGAAGCATTGGGTTAAACAAATTTGGCCTCCGAGATCTGTTTTAAAACCCGGGAGATCCTAAATTGTCATGGCACTTGTGACAAAGAAAATATATTCCCCCCCTGCACAAAAAAATAGGCCCAGAAACATTTGAAAAAGCATTTTCACTGAGGCGACTGTTCATCTTTTTGGCTTTTCCGGCTGTCTTTTAAAAAAATCGGGCCCGGTTTTTTTTGTGGTCCACAAATTCGTCGCCACAAAGAGAACTTTTAAACGGTACTATGGACCTTGAAAAGAAGCTTGGCAAAATTTTAAAAGACGCGTCAAGAACTTTTTTTGGAAATACACGTGAATAATTACCAAATAAAATTTTTCGAAAAATATTGGAGAGCACAAAGCGTTGGGTTTCAACATGAGTATTAAAGACATTTTTGAAGGGCCCTCTTGCCAAATTTCCGGAAAAAATTTTTGCTGCTAGCGACGACAAGGTGAACGATTTCACCAAGATTTTAAGGGTTGGAAACGTTACAGGGGAATGGGTTTTCATATGAGGCTGACTATTGTTGGGCATCAAAAGCGATAGTCCTCAAGTTGAAACACTCCAAAAAAGCTACAACGTAATTTTACCCTTTACCGGACACAATTTTGCCTTATCCTTTTTTAAAAAACTGAAAAGTTAAAAAACTTCTTTTTTATGCCATTTCTTCATTTTCATTTTATTTTAACTTCGCCTTTTTTTTAAAATAGCACTGTTATGTTATGTACAGATTTTTTCATATTTTTTAAGAAAAAGAAAAACCCACAGTTCAAAACTTGACGTGATAGAGAAAAACTGAGATCAGTTTTGGATTCAGCACCCAAAATTACTTAATAACAAGTGTTAGACCTAACTCAACAAAAATTTGTTCCCCAGTGAATACGTCATATATAATACCTATATTATCATAAATACAATTATAACTGGTACAATTAGTCATTATCTGGCCGAGCGAGGGGCGGGCCGCGCCGGAAGGCACCCACACACATGCAGGCGGCAGGCCGCGCCGGACGGAATTTTCAAGCGCCGACTGATTTTCATCCGGCCACTGCGACAGACCCCGCCGAAAGAAAAAACCCCCCACACACACACCGGCCGCCTCTAGCCACGCCCCTTTTCGTCGGCCGGATAGGCCGCGCCGGTGTGTGTGTGGCCGTCTTACCAAGCACCACATTCTCCCTCCCAAGAATGTCGGCTATCAAGTCGTCCAGTTCTGAGAGGGGAGAATCTGGTTCACCACCACCTGTAGCAGTTAGAGCTCGTTTGTACTTTGCGATGTTGACCTTTGCGGCAGACTTAAGGGTGATTCACACTGGCGTTTTTTCGGCATTTTTATAGAACGAGAAGGGGTCTGGGTCTGGGGCTGGTGTCATGATCGCAATAGGTTTTCAAAAAAAATCAGACACCGATCGCTCGGTCTTTATCGACCGACTTGCCGAGAATTTCGAGCGCCAAATTCAAATAAACGCAGAAGCCAGCACCACCCTCTCCCAAATCACCCCAATTATTGGTATAATTTCGGTATTGGGCACTAAAAACTAACAAATTTAACTTACATCATCGTGCAGATCTTTTCATCCTTAATTTGAATCCAAATTTCCCATGCCAATGGCAATACATATAATACCGAAAATGTTTCCATTTTAGCTAGCCATAAACGGTTGTTAGTTTAAATCAGATTATGTTAGGTTAGACGTGGGGTTTGATTTAGTAGATGATATCAAGGAAAAATGAAACTATCAATACTACTTCATAACAGGTAAAGTGCGCGAAAAACTGATCTATCGCGTGCATATCACACAAGCCAGCCACTAGCTCCTAGCCCCTAGCGCGACGGGACTGACCCGGCTGCCTGAGACCCTCACTGCCCTGGGAACAAACTCTTGAAGAGCTGACGACGGACCTACAAAATCGATACTAAAAGCACAAAAGTCACATGAGAGAGAGCGATGAGAAATTTCTCTCGCACCGAAACGAATTGCGTGTGTGAACGTAATCTCCGCATTTAGCCCGCAAGAGACATTTCCGTCCTATAAAAAATGCCGAAAAAACGCAGTGTATCACTCTTTAATCACTGCCACCTCTTTATCATCACATATCGGCTCGAGGATGATGGAGGCGTCAGTTTTTGATGATATTTCCCAGCATCTGTTTCTTTGCAGAGCACCTGGCAAGAAATGTATCCTCGCGGACATATTTCCTTGCCTGCTAGAGAGTTCGTCTTGCGACCAATTTCCTTCCTCTCCTTACTTCAGCGCATGTCGTGGTGTTTCTGGTAATTGCAGTTGATCCAAGAATTTATATGATAGATATTCACGATTTTTATATGATATATTATATATTATATATATATATATATTTTATATATTTTATATATATATATATCTATATCAATATATTATATATATTATATAAATATCCCATCATATATATATATATTATATATAATATATATATATATATATATCATATATATATATATATATAATATATATATATATATATATATATATACTTGACTTTTCAGGGTGACAAAGACACTCGTCATTCTTGGGGTTGTTTATGCGCAACGTTTCGCTAAAAGACACTTGGCATCATCAGGCTAAAATCTTGGACCTGCATTCTCAGTCTTCTTGACCTCGAGAAATTCAGAAGAGAACTGTTAATGTTCCTGGTACAGGAGCCATGGGTACTAGGGTACGCCGTATGTCCAATGAAAAGTGAAATATAGATTATTTCGAATGTGGCAGGGTGTTTTCTTATGTAAAATTGAATTTTAAGGGTGGTTTGTCCTCTTCAACTTTTTTGGTTTGAGCACTTCTTGCTATGCAAAAAGGGACTTTTATATTTATATGCTAAACATAGCTTAGCCCCGCTAAAGTAACGGCTTCATTTGCACCTATCATCAATTCTTAATCGTCTTTTTCAGGATGGCTTCTCCTTGTAAACCAAGTGGGTCGAAGCCCGCAATTAGACAGAGCTCTGGATCCAAGTTGGCCGCCTTTGTTGGCGGTGGACGAGAGTTTGCTGAGAGTGAGGTGCCTACGAATCGCGGCGTGATGAAGAGGGGAATCCTTATCCAAGAACTCAGCGGCATCCGGGAGGGTGTTGACAAGCGGGGGTACCCAGTGAGAGACATTGCGAAGGATCTGACCCCATGGTGCTTGCCCAGTGGAAGAAATCGAACGCCCAGTTTGCACCTCCAGTGGTTGTTATTGACCGGTCCGTGACCAGAAGGATAGATAATTTTTGGAAGAAGGTTAGTGAAGTGGTGAGAGACAGAGCAACTAAAGCAGTAAAGGAATTCGTGGAGAAGAATATGGACAGGCTGTTTGACATAACGGCCTGCCCTCACACGATCTTCCTCTGCAAGGACCAGGAATCCCACTGCTCCAACCCCCAGCTGTGCCACGCGAGAGCACACGTGCAGTGTGACTGCCCCCTGGCCAGCAAAGTCCCTACTTTAGACCTGGAGTGGCTGTACTACCAGAGGATCAAAGTTGGGGAGGAGAGTGCAATGATGCTGACAGGAGCAGACAAGAATGAGACGCATAGACAAGTGAAAGCAGCAAAGAGAAAGCAGTTGGAAGAGGAGGCTAAGCTGAAGAAGCAGAAGCAGAAAGATGAAAAGGTCAGACGTCTTGAGCTGCAGGAGCAGATGTTCCTGGGCCAGGCTGAAGATCACCAGGATTCTGAGGATGGGACGGAGGAGTCGTTCACCCTGCCACTCAGAGGAAAGAGGCAGGAGCAACAGGAGGCTGCCATACTGGTAGACCGACTGCTCAGGGAGAGGCTGGGGTCCCTGGCACCCCTTGTGATGCAGTACTTGGACAGGCCAGCTGCAAGAAGAAACACAATGCCAGTCCGGAACCTGGCGCTGGCAAGCATCCGGTTCGACGTTCCGCCCACTGCTGCTACTGCCTTGGCTTCTGGATTCCTCCAGGACCTTATCGCTGACGGCCACCTCTCTCCAGACATGTCGTACCTGGTCTGCGATCCTAACAAGCTGAGGAGGGCCAGGCAGGATGCCATGGCATCGGCCAGGGACCTTGACCAGGGGAAGCACCAGGGTACCAAAATAGTTGGATTGGGTTACGATGGGAGGAAGGACAAGACCAGGGTGATGGTGCCCGACAGCTATGGAAAACTGCACCCAAGGTTGATCAGGGAGGAGCATGTGTCAGTGACAGAGGAGCCATCTGGAAGGTACCTTTGGCACTTTGTACCAGAGGACCCGGTGCCACCTGAGAAGCCTGCGTTCAAGGTGGCTCAGGCTCTCTATGATCTGCTGGTGACATACGACTCCACCGACTCACTGATCGTACTGCAAGGTGACTCAACTAGGGCCAACACGGGGTGGAAAGGTGGTACTCACGCCCATTTGGAGAAGATGCTGGGACGCAAGCTCTTCTGGAGTATATGCGTGTTGCTCACAAACGAGTTGCCCTTGCGCCACCTTATCACCAGCATCGACGGGCCTACCTCATCTGACACGGGTCCAGTGTGCAGTCTGCTGTCCAGCGTGAATGAGATGCAGTACAACGCAGAGTTCAGAGGAGTGCCTGGCGGTGAAGATCTCACGGAGATACCGGAGTATATCCTGGTCAACATGTCCACTGACCAGCAGGTCTCCTACCAGCTGGTCCAGGCTGTGAAGGGGAGCGTTCTCCCGTCCGAGCTGCAGAAGATCAAGTGTGGCAAGGTGTCCCACTCCAGATGGCTCACCACAGCCCAGTCGCTCGTGTACATGTGGACCAGAAAGCATGGACTGACTGGCAAAGAACTGAACACCCTGGAAATCCTTGTCAAGTACTGCCTGCAGGTGTACTTCAAACTCTACTACGACATCAAGGTTCACCACAGACTAGAGGACGGCCCCAAGCACATCCTCACGCAGCTCAGAGTGATGAGGTTGCAGCCCAAGAAGGTCCAAACAGCTAGGACAGTAGAAACACCTTCTACGTGCGGACAGAAGCATGGTTCGCACACTCAGAATGTGTCCTCCTCTTGCTGATGGCGAGTCAGAGTGAGGACGACCGCAGGTTCGCCGTGACCGAGATTTTGAAGCTGAGGGCTGGCGAGGAGTATGGGGACACCAGTGTAAGACCTCGAATCACACCCAAGATGAACATGTCAGCCACCAGTTTGCAGACACTGATCAGCTGGCAGCCTGGCCAGGTGCACGAGCCGGCATTCACCTGTTCACTGTCCGGGGATCAGATCCAGGAGATCCTGGTCAAGCCGTACGAGGTTCCGGAGTTCTCTATCCACACTCAGAGCACCGAAAGAGTCGTGAAGCAGGTGACAGAGGCTGCGGCAGCAGTGGTGGGGCAGCAGGCCAGAGACAGGTTCATCCGGGCTCGGGCCCACCACCGGGAGACCATGCCCCTGCTTCAGGTCTAAGAAGGACATGATGGACACGTTTTAGGCCAACGTAGAGGCTGTGACACTGTGATGTAGTGCCTGATGAACCAACTGATCAGAAATAGCTTACCACGCTAGTCATTTGGAACTCATATTGGTGCATGATGCAATAAACAGGACCAACCGGACACTGCGTACTCATTTAAGCATTATTCGATAAGGGTGCAATATAAAAGTGCGATTTTGCATAGTAAGAATTGCTCAAATGCAAAAATGAAATTAGATAAAATCGTCTTAGAATTCCATTTTACATAGGAAATTGGCATGCCAAAGTTGAGAAAAAGAATTTTTATTATACGGCGTACCCTAAATTGCTTAATCGAAAAATTTATAATCATGTTTCATGTATCTGTGTTGGGTATTTCACTTGACAAAATTCAAGTTCTTATGTACTGGGATATTTCAAGCACTCTTAAGTGGCTCCCTGATGGCCATGGAGGTCCTGGCAGCCGTTCAGGTCGCTTATGCCTTGGGCTGGCTCTGCCCTGACCCAGGGTGAGCGTGTGCAATACAAATAAGGAAAGTAAAGGCAATCTATTGGCTCCCACACGCCTGTCAGATCTGCCTTGTGTGCAGTCCTGGACGATGCACTTCTATGAACTCCATCTGTTGTCTTTGTTACAATTACATGCATTGCTGCATTATAACATTTTTAACAATCGCGACAGTAATTCTTTATCACTCACATGGCCTGTGTTGTTCGTTTTTTACAGTATTTGTTTATTTAAGAGCATGCTGGGAGGCACAAGCTGCTGCTTATATTTTCTTGAATTGTTATTGTTCTTTCAGTGTTACTGATGAAACCATATGCACAATGATCTTTAATTGTTTGTGTCATAAATGAGTCCCACAAAACAATCACAGCAGCACACTTGCATCTCTTCCACCATAAAAGTAAGTTATCGCATTGCACTGTTATGTGATCACATACGTAACATATTAACTAACTTTTACAACTGGTTAAAGTACATTAATTTTTGCTATCTTACTTGTGTGATTTGTAATGTGAAGTTTAATCTTTATTTCTGTTTTTTTGCAGTTATATATTCAGTGGAAACTATACTGGATTTTTAGTATAGATGTAAGTGTTTAATACAAATGTTACTTACAGGGAGGAGATGGTAAATAGTTGGCAGGGTACTGGAGAGTGTAAGGAAGTAACAAGGATGGTTCATGAGAGAAAGAGGAAGACTGATGGGATAAGTAGCAGAGAAAATATCAATATACGTATATACTAAAAATATCATAGATCAGTTCACAACAGTTGGCAGGAACGTTGGATTAATATAGGGCAAAATAAACTGCGCACCATCCGCCAAAGTATCGAGGACTGGAGCTACTGCGGTCTCTCCCGGAGATGGGAGACTGCCTTGGCACGATTGCGTATTGGTCACACTCTATATACACATGGGTTCCTCATGGAGGGGGGCCACCCTCCTTACTGTTGTGATGATTTTTTAGTCCCCTTAACTGCGCGGCACTTGCTGGTCGAGTGTCCTAGTCTTGGGGACCTACGTGAGCAATTTTTGTCCCGGTGTCGGGGGTCGGACGGTGCCTACCGTTTCCCCCTGGCATTGGGAGAGAGATGTTTCTCTCCGGGACATGAAGTCCATACCTTTATTGAGAGGGCTGGCCTTCTCAACAAGTTATGATGTTTTTAATATTCACTTATTATTGTTTTTAATGTACTATTGTTCTTTTATGTATTTTGTTATTTTAAATATTTTGATTCCATCTTAAATTTTGTTTTTTAAATATTACTTTTAATGTATCTTATGTAAGCAGGCGTCAATAACCCCGCCGTTGCGGCGCCTTAAAACTATAATATCTATCTATCTACAAAAAATATACACAAACTTTAGGAGGAAAAAACAATTAAAAAAGAAGACAACAATGAAAGCAGGATGGTAGGGGAGCAAGTGGGGAGATTCTGGGTGTACAGAGGGAAAGTTTGCAGTGAAATACTTTGGGTGAATACTTTGAAAGACTGTTGAAATATTACAAGATAGTAAAGGACGTGGGGGAGGAGAGTGCAGGCAGTAACAGGTTTTTTAGGGAGGGGAAGAATTATTATAAAGTGTAAAGGTTGAGAAGTATTGGGAAATTGATGGAAGTGCAGAGATCCTAGAAATAGAATTGTTGAACTTATGTAGGATTTAGCTATAGGTTTTTTTTGTATATTTAGGATGTGCAAATTGGAAATTGTATTTATTGTTCTTTTTGAGCTAACTGCTTGTGTTAGGTGCCACCCCTCATTTTTGGGAGGCTTTGTGTAAGAAAAACAACAACTTATCATTCGTGTTGCCTTTCCTGCCAATGAAGACCTGAGCAAAACTCATTAGGCTGTGATTTTTCAGAAGCAAGCAGAAAGCTGGGATTAAGAATAGGAAGGGAAAGTGATCTACCTGTATTAAGCCTCTTGTACCATCCACAACGCTGTGCCATGGAGGAAACAGCACGGGATTCACCCTTGTCTGGTGCTGTGCTATTGAGGAAGAAGAGCAAGGTAGGGGCGAGGATGTATGTATGCACCTGTATGTGTGACAGATGAGACAGTCCCAGGATGAAAGAATAGTATTAGTATATTCTGCACTTATTCTTTTTAGAAGATTAATAAAAATACACAATTCACACAACTTCTATATTAACATTACACATTATATTAATAGCAAAACAAACACATCTTGGTATAGAGGAACCCACTTATGGAGTCTTAACTAGAGATGAAGCTGAATACCCTTATCAGCATCTAAGATGGCTTTATTGTAACGTTTCAGAAAACTATATTGCCATCTTCAGACTGAAAATGGATATAAAGCAGATTAAGACACATTACCTCGCCTCACTGAATGCCGAAACAAGAGTGAGTGACATGGCTTGGTAACTCCGTTTTTATGCTTATGTTTATGTTATAATTCATCGAGTCTTGTAAACCTCAATCATGTCTAGGCACTCACTGAGGAAAAGTCTTGTTTCTTACTGTTCTTATATTTCTGTTTTAGTCTTTAAGATGGGGATACAGTTTACTGAAGCAACAATGAAACCCTGAACATGTTAATTGAGGAATTCAGTTTTAATCTCTGCATCATACATATCCTCATTAATATATTATCGACCTCAGCATAATGAAGTTAAGCAAGACTTTTTATACTAACCAATGTTGTGACCCCACTGCCCGCCACACTGTACGTACTCTAGACCAGGGGTGCTTGACCTTTTTTTTTTCGGGTCCCCTTCTGAGCTTCATTTACGTGTGTGGTCCCCTCAGTTTTTGCTGTCTCTATGCATTTGTAGCTTTACTTTCTGTTGCTCATAGGTATAACATTCAATTTATCATATAAGATACCTTTTTAATTGACATTGCTAAAATCAGCAGATAATGAAATGTGATCACTATGAAAAATTGATCAAGCATCTGACATCCAAGTTTAAATGGACCCCTCAAAACCCTAACTGTGACCCCATAATGTTCCATTTGCTCCATATGACCCACATTCAGAACACCTGTCTAATCTAGACTACTCTAGCACAGTCAAATTGGAAGGTTAACCGTATACTCAGCCTTGAGGCAGCATAGAGCCTTTCTTCTTGCTCTCTGCATTTAGTAGGAGGCAACCAAGAGGGTTGAGTGTGTCCAAGAGTGTGTCCTCCTCGGGACACACTCATTGTCTTGGGCAACTTCAATGCTACTACTGGCACTGTGAGAGATGGCTACGAGTTATGTGTTGGTCCCCATGGCTCCGGTACCAGAAACACCAACAGTTCTCTGCTTCTGAACTTTGCAAGATCCAGAAGGTTGAGAATTGCAGGTTCTTGGTATCAGAGGCCAGAGCTGCACCGCTGGACATGGTATAGTAATGCCGGAGGGGTAGCTAAGGAGATCGACCACATCCTCGTTAGTACTCGTTGGAGGATCCTCCAGAACTGCAGGGTTTACCGGAGTGCTGAGTTCTTTGGAACAGATCACAGACTTGTTGTTGCTACACTTAAGCTTCATGTCAAGTCCAGAAGAATCTCAAGATGAAACCATAACTGAAGGACTTGACATGTGCTCATGAGTATGCGGTGGCAGTCTCAAATCTGTTTGATGTGCTCGGTGCTCTCGGGGACCCTGTAGAACTGTGAGATACCTTCAAACGTGAAACTCTACAGGCTGCCAAGGAGTGTATTGGGGAGCGCCCGAGGTCAAGGCGTGGCTTTCTCTCGACAGAAACGCTGGAGAAAATTGAGGTGAGTCGCGCTGCCAGGCTGGCTGGGAACCGGGACCAGCACAGGGCTCTGTCACGCCGGACTAGAACCCTTCTGGGGAGAGACAAGGATAGGTATGTCAGGAGTCTCGCTGAGGATGTCGAGGGTCATTTGAACGCTAATGACCACCGACCCGCCTACCGAGCCCTGAAGAAGCTCCGTTCCAAGTCTCCTTCTCGGGCGAGTCCTATCTGAACAGCAGATGGGTGCCTCGTGTCGGACACGGATGGGCAGATGGCTCGTTGGGCTGAGTACTTTGGGCAGTTGTTCACGGTGGACCCTCCAAATGAGCAGCTTCACACCACTGGGTTACAGGCAGTGGATGCCGATCCTCCCATTGACGAAACCGCACCCTCTCTTGACGAAGTCAGAGAGGCTGTAGCAAAGTTGAGGGGTGGAAAGGCAGTTGGTGTTTGTAATATCAGTGCGGAGCTCCTCAAAGCTGGGGGTGAGGCCATGATCCGCGGGTTGCATGCTGTCCTGACTGCCGTGTGGCAATCAGGTACCATTCCTCCTGACTGGAAAAGGGGGCTGGTCGTCCCTATCTGGAAAGGGAAAGGGGACCGTCAGGACTGCAACAATTACCGCGGTATTACACTGCTCAGCGTACCAGGCAAGGTGCTTGCCCATCTATTGCTGGCACGGATTCGCAGTCATCTGGTGAAGCATCAGAGACCTCAGCAGTCTGGGTTCACGCCTGGTAAGTCAACAACGGACCGTATCCTAGCGCTTCGTGTCCTGGTGGAACGCCGACGTGAGTTTCGACAGGGGTTGCTTGCAGCCTATGTTGATCTCAAGAAGGCGTTTGACTCAGTGCATCGTGAGTCACTTTGGGATCTTCTGCGACTTCGAGGGATTCCTGCAAGAACTATTGGTTTGATAACTGGTCTGTATTCTGGGACTGAGAGTGCTGTGAAGTGTGGGGCAGGTGTATCCAGCTTCTTTCCTGTGAATACAGGAGTGAGGCAAGGGTGCGTCCTTGCCCCATCACTTTTCAACGCTTGTATGGACTGGGTATTGGACAAGGTTGTAGATCAAAGTGATTGTGGAGCATCCGTCGGCAACACCAAGATCACTGATCATGTTTTTGCCGATGATGCAGTAAGCTTTGCTGAGTCGCTGGAGGTCCTGGTGATGGCTCTCGAGGCGCTGCACGAGGAAGACTTTGGGACTTGATATCTCCTGGCTCAAGACAAAGGTCCAGGTGTTTGGAGACTACTAGATGAAGCAGTACAGTCTGTTCATGCGTGTGGCGAGGACATTGAGATCTTGGATAGTTTTACATACCTTTGTAGCGCAGTCCATAATGACGGCGGGTCACGTCAAGAAGTCTTACGGCGGATTGGCATAGCCCATGGTGTTATGGACTCGCTCAGCGGGAGTATTTGGCGTTGTCGGTACCTGTGCAGAAGGACAAAGATCCGGTTCTTCAAGTCGCTTGTGATCCCTGTCCTACTCTATGGTTGTGGGACATGGACACTAAATAGTGACTTGAAGAGACGAATCAATGCCTTTGGTAATAAGTGTCTTCGGAGAATCATGGGGTATCGCTGGGATGATTACGTGTCAAATCAACGATTGCACCGTGAGACTGAATCGAGGCCTATTACCTACATAGTCCGTCAGCGCCAACTCCGGCTATATGAGCATGTGGCACGCTACCCTGAAACCGATCCTTCCTATCGGGTTGTATCTGTAAGAGACAATCCGGCGTGGAGGAGGCCAAGGGGGCGCCCACAAGGCTCGTGGCTGGGGCAAGTTGATGTTTCTTGTCGAGAGCTGCTTGGTATGGGAAAGGAGCCTGCATGGGAACTCGCGCTAGGTGACCCCCGGGAGTGGCGTCGTAGGGTGGGCGAGGTGACGCGCCCCCGGCGTATGCCCCCAATGATTGATGATTGATTGAACCAAGAGGGATGACAGCGGGAGAGCTCCCTTTTCTGGAACTTTAATATAATTTCCCAAGTAAGCAAAAAGTCGAAAATACAAAAATTGGGTTGCCGGAATCATTGTATATGTAACCTGTCTGAAAATAGATGACAAGTGAGATTACACATGGAAAAAGGACCTGGATGTAATGGTGTATAGTCTTTTTTTTATATTTATCATGGCCAAAATGCACCAAACAGGCTCTGCCCTCTTGTACCTGATTGGCTAACTTAACGTGTCTAAGCTTGTGAATGAGGGTTATTAAATACAAAAGATCATGTTAATCAAGGATTAAATTTTCTAAATGAAGAAAATATCACTAGCTATATTACAATATTTAACCTAAACATTATCGCTATATATTAATAGTACATCATTTCCGTTGAAGTCAATGCCGGCATGTAGAGGGAAATATAACAGATAGACTTTGCATATATTTTAGTATTTCCTATTATTATTCACTCACGAAAGTAGAAACTCTCTCTCTCTCTCTCTCTCTCTCTCTCTCTCTCTCTCTCTCTCTCTCTCTCTCTCTCTCTCTCTCTCTCTCTCTCTCTCTCTCTCTCTCTCTCTCTCTCTCTCTCTCTCTCTCTCTCTCTCTCTCTCTCTCTCTCTCTCTCTCTCTCTCTCTCTCTCTCTCTCTCTCATTCATTCATTCATTCATAACTGCTCACAGACCCACAGTATGTTTATAAACCACAACTTCTCACAAATGTAGTCTGTCTAACAATACCTTTCACTGCCATATTTCAGATGTGTTTGCAGCAAATTCCGGTGTGGAAGCTGAAAGTTGTTGTCAGAACATGTCTCTTCTTCCTTTGCTGTCTCGGTCAAGAGAAGAAAGAAAACATTACTGGTATCCTGAATTCCTAGCTGCATGTTTTGTTGTTTGTCTGAAAGGTTGAAATAAAGTTGAAAATATACACTACGTTATATAACTGGATCCTTGTGCAGTCAGCATCATTAGTAGACAGTAGTTGTAGTAATATGAGTAGTAGCAGGAATAGATGTGAGGGAATGTAGCTGATATGAAGTGAAAAAATGGTGAAGAAATCAAAGAGAGAGAGAGAGAGAGAGGAGAGAGGAGAGAGGATAGGAGAGAGAGAGAGAGAGAGAGAGGAGAGAGAGAGAGAGGAGAGAGAGAGAGAGAGAGAGAGAGAGAGAGAGAGAGAAGAAGAGAGAGAGAGAGAGAGGGAGAGAGAGAGAGAGAGAGAGAGAGAGAGAGAGAGAGAGAGAGAGAGCACTATTTCCTTAAACATAAGAAACCCAGTTAGATGCTAACAAAACATATTGTGACCAGGGAATCCATGATGAGCTAAGGAAACAGTTACCATACATGCCACATTAATCATTGTTGTTCTCGTTTATTTCAATGCTTCACGAACCCTTTGATTTTATGAATTCACTCTTTTCTTCAGCAATACTAGAAATCCAAGTATAAATTCATGGATGAGGATGAAAGGTGGATGTAGGTAGTGTTAAGTAACAGGAACTACCACCTGTTTTGGTCTCCGCGCATCTTGTAGCTTCTTTATTTTTCTTATGTTCACATGTAATGCAGTACCTACGTTCTCTTTGTGTTGAGTAAAGCTTTCTCCTATCACCATGACGCTGCACTTTTCTCGTGGTCTCTTTGCTTCCAGCCCTTCCTTCACCTTCCATCTCAAGGTCACACGAGCATGACACGGCGCGTCCTCTCTGATCTATTAAGGAGTAATAGCTATATATAGGTCCTCCAATATCTTATCTACATGTTAAAACTGTGACATCGTAGTCATCTTACCGTCCTCTATCAGTATTTCCCACGCTATTCATGCCATGGCAAACGATATCATGACATAATAGCCATAACCATTCACGTATATCAACAATGAACATACTATTCAATTCATACCGAATGTTATTTCCTATTTAGATTGATTATTGAAGAACGGTTTGACTTAATTAAGAATGAGTGAGTGCCTGCCGTTTCCCTGGTTTTTCACATATCAATATTTACCTACAGGTAGCTTAGGCCTAAAACCTTACGTCCTCCAGACACTTTTACACACGATAAGGATGACGTTTTCTAGTATGACACACTGACAGACAGAAAGACCGAGAGACACAGAGCAAACAGACGGCAAACAGACATATACTAAACATCTACTCATTACAAAATCGGTAATAAAAAGTTTCGTCAGATAGTATTGATGCGTGTTTTACGTTAAAAACGAAGGACACATTATAGGCAGTGTGGAACGAAGCGTCTTGCGTCCACAGTTGTCCTCCTTCGCCTCCAGAGAGTCTCACCCAAGGATATTAATAACCTTGGTCTCACCATGGAGGTAGGATGGGTCTCTATAACCCATCTTCCATCCGGGGTCCCCATCCTACCTCCCTACCTCCATGCCCATGTCTCACCTCACCTGCCCCTCACTTACCTGGCGAGCACCAGCCGGTCACACGTAACGCGGCGCCGCCCCTACAGTAATCAGCATGTCTCTCAGTTTCTAGCGTTTTCTCGGCTCAAGCCAGGCAAGGCAGGATGGGGGAGAGTTGGCTTAAGTGTGTGGGTGAAGAGGATACAAGCTCTGAATCACCAAGCGAGATGATTGGTGAGTGGTATAAGCTACTAATTAAGTCTTGAATGTTGAAAGCTTGAGTTGTTTTTTTACACACACACAAGCTTTATTTCTAAACAATATGACAAATAATTTTATATTCTCATTGTTTATCTTGTATTATCGATATCCTAATGGTATTTTAATGATCCAGTAGTTTTTTGTTTAGAGTGTAGCCCAAGCCTAAGAGAATAATCCATTAATTTATCTGGCCTTTGGTGTAGCCAACAGGCACGGTTAGAGGGAAGAAGGGTGTAAGGAAGGGGTAGGTATGGTGGTTAGGGAGGGGATGTGGGAAAATGTGTTGCGTTATTCATTTCCGGGAGTGGGCTTGAGTGTTTATCTCCCCCTTCCTAGAACCTTTGCGTGTTACAGTTCTATCCTATTCCTGCTCCTAACGTGTAATCTTTGAGTCCCATTCCTTACCCATGACTGTCTATAGCTATAATTATTTACTTTGCAATGTTTTATAACCTGGTCTGTACTTACGATATGGGATAATAATGTATGGTTTGGTTGTAATGATGTGGGTTAATTAATATATTAATATATTTATATGTATAGAGAGAGAGAACAAAAATCGGGATATGACATAGAAAGGGATAAAAAGGGCTGAACATAGAAGCGTACAATGAAGTTGAAAAATTCGAAATACCGTAGAATTTCACTAACCCAAGGAGCTAACAGAGGCAAAAAAAACCTGGCAACGATGGACCTACTTTTTCAAATTAAATCATTGCCCTCCCCTCCCTCCCTCCCCTCCCTCCTCCCATACTCCTGTTTATAATACGATCAATATACGCATATATCTATTATTATATATATATATATATATATCTATATCTATATAGATATATATATCATATATATATATAATATCAACTGTGGTGCTCCCCATATGCACCTGTGCCTCCGAGTGCCCCCCTGTTTACATGTGGCCCCCCGATTTTACAGCCCTTGTTCCGCCACGGTGCATACTTGCTGTGCATCGCTCGTGTATCATTCAGTTGTCTGTTTAAGAGAAGGCGGGCACAGTCCTAAGTAACATCCTAATATTTAGCACCCTTAGTAAGATCACATAATCAAGGCTGTGGCAGCAAGTCCCATTATAAATATAATTGGTGAACACGGACTCGAAGCAAGAGGCGATACAGCTTCGTCCACTTCGTCCGTTTTTCTCTAGGCACGTGGATGTTATATGCGTTTTTAGAATTTACTCTACTATAAATTATGACTCGCACAATACAGTATACCGACAGAGGATAAGGCCCATTCGACCGGGCGACTTAGCAGAGCTGTTTCTGTGGCTTATTGGTAGCGCTTCAGCAGCCCTCTCACGAGCGTCCGGTGGCGCTACAGCTGACATCGTATGCATTCCTTTTTTGCATTCTTATTGGGGCTGTAGTCGTCGTTTGGTGAGTTCCCATATTGCCGGCCACTTTTCAATTTCATTGATGTCAAGCTTCTGTATTGAAATTGTTCCCTCACATTCTTTGTCCGACGCCATTCTCACTATATCCTGCATACAATCACCTCGTTGACTTCACGCGCCATACTGGCGGTGTGGGGGTAGATGGGAGACCACGCGCCCATACTGGCGGTGTGGGGGGGTAAATGGAGCCACGCGCCCATACTGGCGGTTGGGGTAGCTTGGAACATACGTTATACTGGCGGTTGTTGAGGTGATGGAGCCCGCGCCCATACTGGCGGTGTGGGGTAGATGGAGCATACGCTATACTGGATGTGTGGGGTTAGATGGGAGCCACGCGCCCTACTGGCGGTTGTGGGGGTAGATGGGAGCATACGCTATACTGGCGGTGTTGGGGTAATGGAGCCACGCGCCCATACTGGCGGTGTGGTGATGAGATGGGAGCATACGCAATGCTGCGCGTGGTATTCGGTGCTCATCTCCGTGGCATTAGACCTTGACCTTGGTGGGTGAGGACCGTTACCCCGGGACACGGGGCTGGTGTGACACCCGGGTTCCACGTTACCTTCCCAGGTTATTCCAGGTAGGCTACCCATTTATCAACCCAGATGAACTAAGAACAGATGTGTAGGCTGGTAACCCCGACTTGAACTGGCCTGGATTCGACCACTGGCCATCAGATTCGTACCATGCACGCTTAGCCATGCACCACGGAGGTTGACATGGAGTGTCGAATTGAGTGGGGCGTTAGCAGCGCTACAGTCGCGCCACGTACGCGCTGCTAAGATAGTGGCGCGGCTGCAGCTATGTGTGAAAGCTACAATTGAATGCCAGGTATCGTGACGAGCCCAGCACTACTTTTTTGTCGTCACCACCGGTGGCGAAGCCAATTACCTCAAACCGTCCTGCGCACGAATTTTTGTGGTCCGTGGCTGCGTGTTGAAAGCCTCCATATAATCTAGTATTTACGACGGTAGCGGGGACTGCTTATGAAGCGCTGCTAAGGTGGTCCGCCTGAGGGGCCTAAAATGAGACTGTTACTTCATTCTAGGGTTTTATCGCCCTCAATCC
>JACEEZ010014439.1:22500-31788 GCA_016584305.1 Chionoecetes opilio
AGTACAAAATACAAAATTCAAATATACTATATACAAGCGGTATATAGGGTAAGCAGTATATGTACAGTATAATGCATGCAACAAAGTTGGGAACATATATGCAGGGAGAAATACAAAAGCTTTAGCTTAGATACAGTACCATGCAGTAGCAATAGGACAAAGCAGATGCAGTCTTGCAAGAACACATTATAAAGCAATGAAAAAAAATATAACAAACCTTTAATGAAAGTCATGTTGACACACCTGTAAAACAAAAGTGGACTCGTTTAATGAACTAGGTTAACTTAGTTTAATTCAACTTAACATTTCTTATTTTTTCTTCCTTTAAAGCTTCTTAACTCCCTATTTCTCCACTTAAGAGTATAAAATATTCTAAGTTTAACATATATGAAATGAATGCTCCTGGTTAGGTGGCTGGAACACAAATGCAAAGGAGACACAAACGTGTGATTTTCTAAGAGAGATACTAACGTTTGGGAGACTCTCCTCCCCAACAGAGCTTCTCCAAGCTCCCACGGAGCATCGCCTCCACCTCTGAAAAGTGTTGTGTCACATTTTCAGTGGGTATGGAGAGCCCCCAAATTCCTTTACTTTACATTTACTTTCAGCTTTAAAAAAACAAAACAATTTACTGCTGCTATCCAACTCATGACTTACATTTAACAAATACTCCCTGCAATTTGACAATCTTGAGTACTCAAAAATCTTTTGCATGTCCAACCAACTATATACACAAGAGCATCACTTCAGCAAGTGGCAAGCTGGCTACCACTGTATCTTCAGATTCAGAGTCAGAATCTGAAATAGTGGTTAAGGGGTCACCTGATCCCCAGTTGAGATTAGGTCAAGGAACTGTGAGTCATCTGCCTCAGAATTACTATTAGTGGGAACTGAAAAAAGGTCATGGGTCATTATTGATTTTAAACCCTTCATGAAATTATATACACTTGGATGATCACAGTTCCCAAATCTATTCCTCAATTTGGCAAACAGATTTGTCAAGGCAATCCTGATTGAGTCTGCGGGTAAGTAGGTAATTTACTTTACAGCTCTGGAGGTCTTGCCAAAGAGCTTTGAGCGCTGCCAAGTTAATGAGCCATCCATCAATACAGTGAATGTGCACACGAGGTGGAGCAACCACTTCCCATGACTTTATATATGTTGTTATACTATAATGAATTCCATATGACAAGATTTTGAACTAAACCCCCCTCGAACATTTTTGAAATGAAAAGCAACTGAACTATTAAAGCAATCAAATAGTCTGTCCACCTCATGTACAAATTCTGCTGTATGGACAGCTCCTGTGGCAGCAAGCGAAAAAACGGCATGCGTGTATATATATGCCTGCTGCGACAGTACGACTCATTACTTGAGCAGCTAGACTCACCCTCATTTTTGAAAGCCTTCTTCACACATATGCTTATTTGTTAATTTAGGTGCAAGTCTAATCTTCTCCCTCATGATCTGTAACAAAAAAATTCTTCACATGGTCCCATGAAATGATATTCCCCCCAACTTTAATGTTATATTTCAAAATAGTGTTCCTGAGGCTTTTCAAAAGATGAGGTGAGTCATAAAAGTAATGTACCCGTTCTCCATTGACTCTAAAAGAAGGATTTTCTTGGTCATGCCAAGAGTTTGAAACAGAGAACGATGCACCCCTTCCTGGTCACAAAACTGTGAAAATTACTCTAAATCCCGTTTCTTGAACTTTACTTATAGCCATTTCATATAATTCCCTCAATCTGCAAGTGTTAATCCCTCCCGAATAAAAGAAATATCCTAAAACCATTTTCCATTTTTTTACCAACCCTTTAATCATGAACACAAGTGCATGGTTTGCTGGTTTGAAAACTGTTGCCATGTTCACCAAAATCCTCCCAACCAATATTGAATCAGAGGCAAGGTCAAAATGAAGAGATTCTTTGATACTCATTGCGTCAAATACAATGCCAACAAAGAGTCTCTTCCTTTGGCATTGCCTCTGCTTTCTTTTTCAGGATTGCAAGATCTGTCTGCACCAGCCAATATTTAAAAAACAAATTCTTAACCATGAATGTAATGTTGAAACTGAAGGAAGCATGAATATTGAACAAAGAAATCTATAAGTTTTTGGGCTGTGGTGATATACCGCTAGAGCAAACCTCCTCTCCTGTACCCCAAACCTTCTACCTTTCTTGCTGGTTACGGCATTTGATATCTGTCCTTTAAAAAATTATAGCACCTTCGGGGAAGAAAATTGCAGCCCTCGCCATCAGCTGTTGTGGTGTTTTCAGAGCCTCCCGCCCCATTTGCTGTAGTCGCCTACGCTGCCTGTAGATGGTGTTCCGCAGGAGCTTCATTATTGGTGTCCCTGAGAATATGGAAAGTGTCACACATTGTTTGCATAAGTATAATTTAGTAACATAATTATGTACTATAAATGTATATGGAAGATTTTGTATGGCTAATAATGGAAAAGGGTGGTGAATGGTGTGGGTGCGGAGTGGTGGTGAAGCACAGAACACTGAGATGGTTTGGACACCTGGAAAGAATGGGTGAGTGAGATGACAAGAAGGATATGCATGTGTAGAATATATGCCGTTAATGTGAGAGGATGACCACCTGATAAATGGGAGGATAGTGTTGGAGTATTTGAGAAAGAGAAAGGATGCAAGAGTGAGACGACTAGTAGATGTATGAAATAAAATATTTCGACAAATATAATACGCCAAAAGAATGCGCTTGATTTTATAGTCACTTAAAATTTAAAATAATGTATGGTACAATAGGAAGAGCAAATTAATATTCCTGAAATATTACGTCTTTTGGGGAATTTTGAAGCTTGGACATCCTGGTGACCCTTGCTGATGATGCTTGTTGTAACATCATCTGTTGAGAAAAAACAAATGATGAGTTAAATAGCAGTAATTGCCGAAAGTACTATTTTCTTTGTTCTTCATAGAAAGAGGTAAATTAGAAGTATGGAGAGACATGTAGGATGGTGAATAGGAAGTGGGTAAAGAAGATGAGAACATGAGAGCCTATAGTGAGGAGAAAGCTAGGTTAACAGTTTTAGGCATAAGAAAAACTGAAAAGTAACCCACATTATCAATAACAAACAAACACTATAGTCTATTCACTTAAGCCTGGATTCCTGGGCTGGGAGCTGCTCGATGCCTAGCCGAGTTTGTAAGGACGTCGCTGATTGGCTGATAGACTCGGGCTGGGTGGCGATGGTGGTGGTACTTGCCTCGCCTCAAACCCAAAACCCTTGCGTTGCCTCAGAAAATATTCATATTTCTTGGCTTTACTCACCTCTTACACAAGATAGGCCTATTTTGTTTGCATCAGTGAATCAGGCAGTGATTGTTCAACAACAACACAGCCATTCATAATCAATAGGTAAAAAATAAAGTCATGACTGACTATCACAAGAGTAGGCGGACTTTTAGGTTTTCAGTGCATTGAAATGTTGTACTCCTACCCGATATTACCAAGCTACCAGATGATATTTAAAAAGCTGAGCCTACCATCGTGTTCATAATACATTGCTGCATATCATGAGCATAAAAAAATTACACTAAGACTACACTAATATTAAGATAATGAAGGAAAGTAAAAGAGTGTATAAACATTTTTTCTTGCTTATTTTGCTTCAACTCGCTGTAACTCCATAAGTTTTAGTCGCATTCAATTTTCAAGAACTGTTTCAAAATCCTTATACTTTTCCGCTACCTGTGGTATGTAGCAACGTACCAATAAGGAAAAGAGTAGGGTGGTCAAATTGCTAAGAAAGTTAAACTGTTTCAAACTGGTGCCGTGACGGGCGGAGCCTCTGATAGCTCTCCGAGAAAAAGTTCTCCTGTATAGGAGCAATGCTCACCCGTCACTGTGCCAGTTTGCAGTAGTAGTTTAACTTTCTTAGCCATTTTGACCACCTACTCTTTTCCGTATTGGTACGTGCTACATACCACAGGAAGCGGAAAAGTATAAGGATTTTGAAACAGTTCTTGAAAATTGAATGCGACCAAAACTTATGAGTTACAGCGAGTTGAAGCAAAATAAGCAAGAAAAAATGTTTATACACTCTTTTACTTTCCTTCAATTATCTTAATATTAGTGTCGTCTTAGTGTAATTTTTTTATGCTCATGATAGCAGCAATGTATTATGAACACGATGGTAGGCTCAGCTTTCATAAATATCATCTGGTAGTTTGGTAATATCGGGTAGGAGTACAACATTTCAATGCACTGAAAACCTAAAAGTCCGCTACTCTTGTGATAGTCAGTCATGACTTTATTTTTTACCCTATTGGTTATAATGGCGTGTTGTTGTTGAACAATCACTGCTGATTCACTGATGCAAACAAAATAGGCCTATCTTGTGTAGGAGGTGAGTAAAGCCAAGAAATATGAATATTCTTCTGAGGCAAGGCAAGGGTTTTGGGTTGGGCGAGCAAGTACCACCACCTCGCCACCCAGCCCGAGTCTATCCCAATCAGCGAGTCTTACAAACTCGTCTAGGCAGCGGCAGCTCCCAAGAATCCAGCTTAATGAATAGACTATAGTAATGGTATTATACATTTTAAAAAGAAAATACTGATGGGTTTTTACCCTGCAGCATCCATGTAGGTGAGGTCACCGGTGTTGCTGCTGGGGCACCATGGAGGGCAGCAGAGGCTCCTGAAACACACCTGAAAAGCACTCATTGTTGATATCTTTTCTGAGAGCCTGTATACGGAAATGATCGAACAAAAGAGAAAATTACATGTCAGTCTAAAATTCATTTGTGAGGCTAACATCTGCAAAATTACTGTTATAACTCAATACCATCCATTTTGCTTGGTGTGTGGTGGGGGGTGTGGGGGGAGTGGTGGGGTGGGTGTGTGGTGGTGGTGGGGCTGTGGGGTGTGTGGTGGAGGCTGGGGGCTGATGTGGTGGAGGGCTGCAGGGCTGATGTGGTGGGAGGCTGGGGCGTGATGTGGGGAGGCTGGGGGTGATGTGGTGGGAGCTGTGGGGCTGATGTGGGGGAGCTCGGCTGATGTGGTGGAGGTGGGGCGGTGTGGGGTGGGAGGTGGTGGCTGTTGTGGGGATGGGGCGGCTGATGTGGTGAGAGGATGTGGGGGTGATGTGGTGGAAGCTTGGGATGATCTTGTGGAGCTGCAGGCTGATGTGTGGGAGAGTAGTGGCTGATGGTTGGGAGGATGGATTACTGGGGACCTAGGGGCACTCAAACTTTAAAACAATCTGTCAAAAGATCATAGTATACACCATTTGGAATATATTAAACATTGGTAATGTACCCAAACTAATGCCCATTATCAAAGAAGGGGAAAAGGAATAAAACTAGTCCAATACACAGATAAGGACTGGAAGCATTAACAAAAATAAAACAGCATAACATCATAGTCAGTAAAAACAATGTGTGGAATATTTTTGTAGTATTGGTAGATCTCCCCTCTCCAATCGAGGTCGAGCAGAGGCCTACAGAAAGAATGATCAACCTATATGTTGAGTAGGTAAACTAGGTGTTTACAATAAAATATAAAAATAAAATAAATATATATATAGGTATATAATTATATATAATATATAAGATATAGATGAGAAGATAGAGAAGAAGATAATAATATATATATATATATATATATATATATATTATTATAATATATTTAGTAATATAATATATATATAAGTAATATATTATTTTAAATAATATATATAATTATATTATTATTCAAAATTTTAATAATTATCTATATCATATTACATACTATATAATCCTAAATAGAAGAGAGAGAAAATGGGTATATAATTATATAGATAGACATATATTGAATTTATATAATATTATACTATTGAGGGTGACATGCAAATCTGTTGTATTGAAGGCCTAAGGTATAGAGCTTAAATAGAATATGTATTATATTCATATTTCAATATGTGTATACATATATATTTACCCTGGAAATTTGGGACCCTCTCACCACTCCATCTGTGGTAAAATGTGGGTTCAAATTAACCCCATTGTGGAAAGTTTGATGATAATATCATTTCAGCTGGGGGCCTGTTTACAATATATATAATCAACCCGACCGATACAACGCAAAGTGTGTAAATTTTGATGACTAACTTCTATGAAATTAGTACTTGACGTTCCTACTGGAGGAATGGAACGCATTATCGAGGAGCCTCCGCTCTTATACTTGGTTAAATGTCTTCAATGGACTGGGTGTTCTCCATATATGCTATCTCAGGGTCGGAGCCATTGAATGTCTGGAATATTTTTTATTTATATATCTAATTAGAACATCAGCATGGACATAAACAATTGTATGACAAAACTTTTAGGCGAAAATAATAGAGAAAACATAAGCTTTAGGCCTGTGGAGCCCGCAATCCCTAATTTAAGAATGCGTGTTTGCCCATACTCCCCCTTCTCCCCAAACAACCTGGGGACCTTGAAGGTTGGGAGTTGAACAAATTAATCTCGGCTGTTTAAGGAGTTATGTAGGGGAAAAATTTACCTAGATTATTGATATTTTACTAACCTCTTAGATGGCCCCCGGTGAATCACCTAACCTCTAACGGAGGGGCCTTGACCCCCGGTTTCAACCTAACCTCCTAGCGGAGGGACCTTGGTTAAGGAGTACGTATACAAGTTGTTTATCCCCGGTTTATTGTTGTTTTTTATCACTGATTGTAGATCTAGTTTGTATACGTGTTTTTAGTAGTAGTGACTTACTAATAAAAGCCCATGAGAGTTTTCAGACGGACAATCTAACTGCATGCTTTGTCCAGTCGAAACACAACAACGAGAATGTCTGCCATTAAAACACTTCAACTCTGAGGGTTCGAACGATATGGTTCGTATACGAAACAACTTTTTTTGTGTACGAAAGAACTTGTGTAAATGACTGCACCCCCCCCCCCCTAGCCCCCAGATAAAAACGAAACCCCAAACCCAATATTTCACACCTACCGGGGCACTGTCCCTGAATTCCCATTACAAAAAGTGTGGGTGCTCCGTCCCCATAAAACCCCGGCTACAAAAATGTTACCTGTAGCTTTATCGGGGGAGCTCGAAACTGTCGGTGGCCCCCTCCCAAGCTTGTTTGGGGAAGGGGCAGTGGGCAAACATAGCAAAAACGAATATTACCAGACCCTTCATTATATTTTCGTCCATTACAAGGAAATGGGGTGACAGTAACACTTTGCACTGCAACGGGCTCTTATTACGGTACGTAGTGCTTCTGTATTTCATAGCACGGTGGCTGGCTGGCTACTGAGCCCTTAGAGTACAGACATACCCAGTGATAGCTCAGAAGCAAGGCCAGGGTGCGTCATAAGGAGTCCCTCTTTCAAATTCTGAACAGCCGGCGAATGGTATGTTAGTTTAAAGATATTTCCTTAATGTCGGATTTTCTCTTTTGACTAAATATCCTGGCCAGCGGACACTCTAACTTCAGCATCCTAGGGACAAATGCATGCTCACCCAGGGTTTGCCCTTTTTTCCCCAAAATTGGCAGAAGGGCGGTGGCGATGGGGCGCATTGTTGGTGGGGGCTGGGGAGCATGAGATGATTGCCGTAAATTGTTTTGTTGTTACATTCCTTGAAGAGCGAGGTTTTAGCCATCTAAGCGCCAGCAAGTGCAAGGCAGGGATTTGGCTGCAAGGATCAACCCCGTCCCTATTTCCTTTGAATCTGTGGGCGCAGGTGTGAGGTCGGGGTCAGGATAATAGAAGAGGATGATTTCTGGCCAACGACACTTATTTTGGTTCTTCATTTGCGCAGAAGCTTTGTAGAAAAAGGGGGAGTGGGAAAGAGTGAGGGGGGAATGAGTTGGCAGTGGGGATCTGAGGGTTTAGCCCCATCCAATTTATGTGCCACCATTTTAGTAGATCATAATAATACTATACCATTTGTTATGGTTATGCCATGGCCACCCCCCAACGTGTCCAAACTTGGCCACCCAGTCACCATGTCCTGGCGGTGTTACTGTGAGTGGAGAGTGAGGGAGTTGACTGAGATTACGTGTGATTGATTGTTTTATGCCTGCAAAATTAAGTGTATTCATTTTTTCACTATAAGACATGCAACTATTAGCCTTGGCGCTGCGGGGGGAACTGTTCCAATTAAAATTGAACACCGGTCCCTACCACTGGAGATATGCTTGCTCGCACGATGTGACGCATGAAGATTGATTTATAAATTAATATATTTTAATAAGTCAAAGTAAACGTAAAAATGCTATAAAGTGAGGAATAAAAGCTAAATGGGGGCTGGGTTGTATTCCCTTAGCTGCCTTGGAATTTTAAAAAAAGTATGTACATTACGCATACTGTATAGCAGATGGGTGAGGTGTGGCCCCTGGGGGCTGTGCTCACGGGAGGAATGATATTGATTTTGGTTATTTGGTTGTAATGAATTCAAATTTAAATCCCAAGCGTTGTGAATATTTCTTCTGATGGGCCGGGGTTGGCCCCGTGGCCCCACGCTGAGACCTCCTTTTAATACCCTTTTTATGTGCATCAGAATGCCCTGAGCTTTTGTCATGTGTCCATACACAACTGTGTATCGGGATCGAACTTGGGTCACCGAGAACGCCACTGAAGTCGATAATCTCTACCCTCCAAAATATTTATTATATAATTATATATTTATATTATAAGATATATATATTATTATATATATATAATATATATATATATTTTATAATATATTATATTTATATTATATATATGATATATATATTTATATATATATTTATATTTAATATAGTTATATATTTACTATATTATATTTATATTATATTTTATATATATGTAATAATATTTATATATATTTATATATATATATATGTATATAATATTTATATATATATTATATTTTAAAATAATTTTATTTATATAATATAATTTTTATTATGTATATATATTTATATATATTTACATTAGATATATATATATATATGTATATAATATGATATATATTATATTTATTATATGTTATAAATGTATAATAATTATATTTATATATATATATATATATTATATTTATAAATATATATATATATATATATATTATATATATATATATATTATTTTATATATTATCGAACAGTATACAGTATTGCAAGGGGAGAAAAATGAGCGTTTAAGTCATTCTAATGTTTTACAGCCACTCAATCAGCTGCACGTTTCATTTGCGAGGGAAACCCCGATGAAAATCAAAAAGAAAATTTTTTTTTTTTTAAAAAATTGCATACCCCCAAAAACCGCCCCCTTTTTTCTCCCCCCCTT
>JACEEZ010014440.1:0-12500 GCA_016584305.1 Chionoecetes opilio
GATTGCCCAGGACGCAATAGTGTGGGAAGAGCCTACGACTCTGAAGTGGGCTTCCTGAAGGAGAAAATAGTGAAAGACTGAAAAAGCCGGCGTGCCAAGCCGCCCGCAGGGAAACCCACCTACCTCGTCCCTCCACACCTTTTGAAAGGCTGTTGATGCCTAAAGTGTTGGTTGGTGTGGTTTAGAGACAGTGTGCAGTGACCAGCTGTTGTCTTCTGCCTCGTATAAGCTGTTTTTGTGGACGGTACAGGACTTTGTCACGTCGGGCAGGGGGAAGTGAGAAGTGGCGGGAAGACAGTGAGTGTGAGCCGTTGAGTGTCCTCGCTTCGATCTCTACGCGCCTACACTTGGATTATTCATCTCCGCCATCTCCTATCGCCAAGTGATATCTACAGGTGGATTATTCCTCTACACGTATCTACAAGTGGATTTATTCATCTCCGCCATCTTGGACGCCAAGTGGATGTTTCGTGGAAATTCGGCAGAGCCCTTTTCTTCATAAGGCCTCTCACTCCAGGACTGCATCGCCATAAAGAGTATTTCACTGCCAGCTAAGTACCTGCGTTAATGTGAGTACTATTCCCAGTTTTATAAACAGTTAGGAAGTGGTAGAAGTGGCTAGTGAAAATGTTTTCTTTCCTTTGTGATCCTTGTGATCGGGGGAGAGAGGGGGCTGTGCCGCGCAAAAAGGGTGACGTCAGAGCAATCTTGCTCTGTGATTCGTTGCCTCAAGTGACGTCACGGCGTATTGAGAACGTGAGTGGCTAGAAAAAACGTCACAGCTTCTAAGCCATATTACTGGCGCAGGCATCAAATGTCTTCGCGGGCTTTTAACGCATCAGGTTGTGATTGGCTGAGAGTGCGAGGAAAAGTGAAAAGTTACCACATCTCGCCAGTGTTGAATTAAGCAATAGTACACGTTGTGACATAGTATTTTGTTGAAGTGTTACGCAAACAACATAAACAAGGGTTATTAGATAACAGTGGTATAGTTACGAGAGTGTTCTTGTGATTAAGAGTACAAGGTGAAAAGTGTAAAAAGTGGTAATAATTTTTCGCTACTTATAAAGTTTTTTTTGGCTCAGTGAGCCCTGAAGAAAAAAAAAAAGTTAATTTTCCATGGCGGGCGTGTTTACACTAAGGGTAACTCTTCTAGTTATCTGTGGTTGTTATTGTTTCATGAAAAGTTGTAATAAGTGCGTTCAAGTTGTTGTAAGTTGTAACTGGTGTTGTCAGTTGGTGTGGGTGGACTTCAGTGTAGTTCTTGAGGTCATTTATGCTAATTTTAGTAGCCAATGTCTTTGCGTAGTGGGACCTTTTACTCTTTATATATGTCCCCGCTGGAACATGTCGAACCTAGTGTTGTATCAACGCAGTCTCATAACACTATTTCTACTACTACGACTTCTACTGCTCCTACAATTACATCTACTGTAGCCAATATGTCTTCCCCAACTGTGCCAGCTATTAAACTTTTACACCAAGAGTCTTCCATTAGTAGATTCTAAGGGGAGGAAGAGACACATTCAGCTCTGTCATTTATTCAGCAATGTGAGGATATCATGCAGAACAGTAATGTTGCTTCGGGAAATGAAAAGATTTCTTTTATTAGATCTCAATTGAAGCCTGGATCTCTAGCTAGTGACATGATGTGCGCTTCAGGCCTTGATGGAAAGACGCTGAACTATGAGTATGATGTATTTCGTAGGAACTTTTTGAGGATTTTTGGGTTGGCACAACATAATGATTCCTTGCAATGGTCATTTACATATGCTGAAACTTTGACCACACAGTTGGGTAGTGCGGGCAGGTTGACAGGTCAGGCACGTGCTGCTAATATTGCTTCAGAAGCAATGGAAGCTTTAAATCTGGCTTCATGGTTTGAAAATGGCCAGTTGTCAGTAGAAAGATTTAAACAGATTCTAGAATTTCATTATTATATCACCTGTTTGACTCCACAAGAGCGTCGTATCGCATCATCTCTTGATTTTAAGCCAGGTGATAACCTTAAAAAATGTTCTACTAAAATCACTAAGCGGCTACCTGAGATGCCTAAAAATTCTTTTTCACAACCTGAGTACGTAGCACCGTTGTCAAGGGAGGCTTAAATTAATTCATCCTTACCTCCTCCTCCACCACCCCTTCCACCTCCAGTGTTTCCTATTCGTGCACCCAAGCAGTGTTACTATTGTGGAAAGCAAGGTCATACTGATAATTACTGCTATCAAAAAAAGAAGGAGACGAAATCTGCTCAGAATAGTAGCAATATGCAGGTTGCTCAGCAAAGACAATACTTGCCTCCTAGACCTCCATCAGCTCGTTTTGCATCTCCTGCCAGACCACAACAGCCTCGTATGCAATTTCGCCCGCCGCCGAAATATTGTGTAATTCACGAGCGTGGAAACCATTCAACAGAGGAATGTTGGTTGGTTCTGAGGTTGAAGGCGACTCAAACGGTAGCAGTTGGTAATGGTAATGGTTATGGATATCAGCAGTCGGGGGAAGATTTGCGCCGGGTTCAAAGAAACCCAGATTAGTTTCAGACACAAAGTCACAGACACAGCTGTTCATAGTCCCTTCTATTATTGCTGCTTGTCTTTCTATGATGACAATTCAGTGTTTCACTCGAGACAGTTCTATTGCTCTTGGAGTGGACACAGGTGCTTCATGTAATATTCTCAGTGAGTGTGCTTATGTAAATTTAAACAAGTTATATAATTGTTCCTTGTTACCCTCTACAGCCACTCTACAAAGTGTTCAAGGTCTCACACTAGAGGTGATGGACACTGTGACCCTTCCTCTATGCCTTGCTCCTAGTTCTAAAGTCTTAAACATACAGTTTATAGTAACACCAAGTTTTGTTTTAAAATGTGATGGTCTTTTGGGTTTAGAATCACTTGCAACTCATCACATTGATGTTCTTCCACAGCACCAAGCAATTTCATTAAATGGCGTTCTCTTCCCCGCAATGACAAGTCCAGCCCCATTGCTTGATAAACTTATGATTTTTCCTAACAGTGACCAGCAAGCCGCTTCTGCTAGTATAGGCTGCTTTACTAGTGGGGAAACGAAACGTTTAGTTCCCCCTGCAGGTTTGGTGGTGTCCGCTGTTGTCATGGGAGACCAATATATTGGCTCCTCATGTTCTGTTCGACTTGCGGTGAGAGTCCAAGAGGCTCCTGTCGGCAGTTATTTGGTGTCTATACCTGACACTATCCGTGTAAGTCGCTTAGAGCTTGAGGGAACGCTTTCAGTGGTACGCGATGATCACATAAGCGACGCAGTTGTCACAAATGTTACAGGGTCCGCTATAACTCTGAAAAATGGTGTTTTGTTATGCAGCTTTGAGACACAAAATAGTTTGACCTTGATGGATCCTTCACACGTTCTTGCAGCTGTCTCTACGAAGACGAATGTTAGTGAGGACCGGGCAGACATAGTCCAGCAGCTAACACCTTACTTACAGGTATTGGATTTTCCGGAGGCTAAGCCTGAGCTTCTCGCTTTGCTGGCGACACACAGGCCTGCTCTTGCCTTATCTGGGGAACCCTTAGGAGTAACAGACAAAATCACGCATAACATTGTGCTCACACCTGATGCACAGCCTTCGTATGTACCTTCTTATCGTATGCCTCATAGCCAAAGAGCTGTGGTACAGGGCATGATAACGGACATGTTGGATGAAGGAATAATACAGAAGTCTTATTCTCCTTGGAACTCACCTTTGTTATTGGTGAAGAAAAGTGATGGTACTTACCGGCCTGTGCTCGACTTCAGGAAAGTTGACAATTTAACTGTACCGGATCACTATCCACTCCCTGTTTTGAGAGATCTTTTGCAGTCTATAGGGAAGGATAATACAGTTTTTACCAGTTTGGACCTCAAGTATGGTTTCCGGCAGATTCCGTTAGAAGAGAAATCTCGGGAAATAACTGCCTTCTCAACAAATAATGCTCATTATGAATGGCTGAGATGTCCTATGGGTTTGAGGAACTCACCTCTTACATGCCAACGTCTAGTAAACAACTTGTTTCGCGGCATCATAGGTGATGGTTTGTTCGTCTACATGGACGACCTCATACTTGTCTCCAAAGACTTATCCAGTCACTTTGAGAAATTGCCCTTGTGTTTCAGAAACTTACTGAGGCTGGCCTTAAACTTAACGTGCGCAAATGCAGTTTTCTCAAGTCGCGCATTGACTTTTTAGGCCATGCTGTCGACAAGGATGGAATCCACACGTTGGATTGCAAAATCAAAGCCGTCAAGAATTTCCCAACCCCTACAACCACTGAAAAGGTACGGTCTTTCCTTGGGTTGTCAAGGTTACTATCGTGCCTTTGTGAAGAACTATGCTTCTATTGCTAGTTCTCTGACACGACTTTTGAAAAAGGACGTTCCTTTCGCTTGGAATGGTCCCCAACAACAAAGTTTTGATACTTTGAAACAGGCACTTACAAATGCGCCAATTCTTACATTTCCTGACTACCATATGCCTTTCACTCTTGTGACAGATGCTTCGGCACTAGGCGTTAGAGCGGTTTTGATGCAAACAGTTGAAGGGAAACGCCCTCATGTTGTTGCATATGCCAGTAAAGTGCTTAATGAGGTAGAGTCATGGTACTCAGTAGCTCACCTTGAAGCTCTTGCTGTGGTGTGGGCTCTTAAGCACTTTAAGGAAATTATCTATGGTTATCCCATTACAGTTCACACTGATCACACTGCAGTGCTGACTCTCTTTAAAAGGAAAAACCTCTGTGGCCGTGTGGCCCGGTGGTTCATCACCATTCAGGAATTTGATCCTACTATCAAATATTTACCTGGTAATAAAAATCATGTTGCAGACGCACTTTCACGCAACATTCCAGTAGCAGTGGTCTCAGACGCTTCAAGTTTCTCAAAATTAGCGAAAAATACATCCACATTCCCCTCTTCAAACGTGGGAATTTGTGAAATCCATTTATCGACATCAAGTTGCTCTCCAGACACTTCAAATTTCTCTCTACAAGACTTATCGAATGCTCAACGCCAAGATCCTGTGTGGTCAAAAGTAATTTATGCACTAGAGTCTGGAGATGAATCTTTATTGCCTAAATTGTCAGTTCTACTTTTACAGTTTTCAATAGTTGAGGAAGTTCTTTGTCGTAAGGTCACTATGGACGAGAACACGGTTACTCAATTACTTATTCCTACCAGTCTAGTGGAAACTGCTTTAAAACTCATTCACGACATGCCTCAAGCAGGACATCCAGGTTGAGACAGAATCTTGTCCGCTGCACGTCGTAAGTTTTATTGGCCTACCATGCGCATCGATGCAGAGAAACATGTAACCAATTGTCGTTCATGTGCACAAACCAAGGGTAATACGAGAACTGCTCCTATCCTTGAATATCCTTTACCTGAGTCGTCCTTTGACACCGTAGGCATCGACTTATTGCAGCTTCCTCGAAGTCATCAAGGGTCACCATATGTACTAGTATGTGTAGATCACTTCACACGTATTGTGATTCTAGTCCCCTTGCCTAACAAGTCTGCTATAACTGTTGCTCATGCTCTAGTTTCAAATTTAATCTAGCCCTATACAACTCCTAGAGTGCTGATTTCAGATAATGGCCCTGAATTTGCTAATCAAATTCTTCATAACATCTGTGAGCAGTTCAAGATTAAGCAAAATTTCATTACTGCTTATCACCCTGCGAGCAATGGGCTAGTTGAAAGGACTAATAAGAAGATTCTTGATGTCTTTCGCCATTATGCTGGCGAGTTTCATGACTCTTGGGAGGACTGGCTACCTCATGTAGCGGCTTCGATAAATGGCTCAGTAAATTCCTCTACAGGAAAGACTCCACATTTCATTTTGTATGGTGTCGACAAGCGATTACCTTATGATGTGCTTTTGCAATATCCTGTCCCTGTCTACTCAGTGGACGATTATGCTAAAATTCAAGTAAAATCCTTTCAGATCATTCACAGATCAGTTCGAGGAAAACTTAAGACTTCTCGTCAGGAGATGATGCGTAGACAGCATAGTAAGGCTTGTCCTGCTGCAATTTCCATAGGTGATTTTGTTATGAAACGTTCTCCTGAACCCCAAAATAAGTTGTGTTCTAAATTTTCAGGACCTTATTTGGTCACCAGTAAAGTTCATGGAAATAAATTCATAGTTCTTGATCAAACTCATAATACTACAGAAGTAGTACATGTCGATAGACTAAAGAGAGTCAAGCTGACCTCTCATGCACTGACCAAGTCCACTACTTAGGTTAACATGCCTTTATGTTTCTTTCACATGTTATTATTAGTCTTCTGTGTAATACTCTAGTATTATTAGCATTATGTTAGTATTACAATATTAGTAATATTATCTTACTAGTATCTTAGTATTAAGTTTACAATTCATAATTTTGTTATGTATTAGATGATGAGAGATGATTAGAAGAAGGTTATAATGACTGTGAGGTCACAGTTAGGTGTGGCCGAGCGATGTGCTGGGGTAATTAGCACATATTGTGTAGATTTAGCATTAAGGACTTTATAAGGAATATGTTAAAACCTAATTGGTAACTCAAGCGTAATGGCGTGGCGAGTTGTGTCTCCTGCCAACGTTAGTGTACCGGGGCGACTCAACGAGAAGAGTCGCGGTTTCTCACTAGGTTATTAAACGCATCAAGTTACGGCGTTGTCTCTTTTTACCTTGTTGCAACTGCATATAGGGAGGCCCTAGTGGGGACCGGTATACCCTTAATTTGTTTTCCTCTCACCTTTATTCATCCCTTGATGATAGAGTATCACTGTGTAACACGATTTTTGTCATTGGGTAGCAACTGTTATTTCCTATTTGCTTAAGCCTAGAATGAAAAATTACTTATTATCCATTTTTCATACATTTACATTTCCTTCAAACTTTGTTTCTGTGGCAAGGATTATGATATTTCTGAAATTTACCAATTCCCATTGGGAAAACTGGTGATTATGAACATTCTCGTTCACGCAAAGTCACAACAAAACGACACATGATTCAAAAGTAGCATTTATTTATTCTAGAATTGTACAAGAGACCACAACAAATTTAAAAGTGAGTAGTTTTTCGCGATATACGCTTAAACTGTAAATTACTTTCACGAATCAGCCCCCAATTGGAGTCTCCCATCATGTTTTCATTATACGATCCTTGGTAGCGGCGTTCAAAGTCCAGTATATCCTGGTGGAAGCGTTCGCCTTGCTCCTCTGAGTATGCTCGCATGTTCTTGAATTTATCAAGATGAACGTCAAGAATATGGACTTTGAGGGACATCCTGCAGCCCATTTTGCCGTAGTTCTTCACCAGGGTCTCAACAAACCACATAGTTTTCGGCCTTGTGATTCCCCAGGAAGCCCCGAACCACTGCGACAAAGCTGTTCCACGCTGCTTCCTCCGTCCTAGTGAGCTTCTTGGGAAATTCCTTGCACTCCATGATCTTCTTTATTTGTGGTCCGACAAAGACACCGGCTTTCACTTTGCCTCACGCAGCTTAGGGAAGAAGTCTCGAAGGTACTTGAAAGCTGCAGACTCCTTATCTAGAGCTGTGACAAATTGTTTCATAAGACCCAATTTCAGGTGCAGTGGTGGGAACAATACCTTCCGGGGGTCTATCAGTGGCTCCCATTTGACGTTGTTCCTCCCACACTGTACTCGGCCCGCTGTGGCCAGTCCCGCCTGTGGTAGTGTGCATCGCGGTCCCTGCTGTCCCAAAGGCAAAGATAACACGGAACCTTGGTAAAGCCGCCTTGGAGACCCATTAAGAATGTCACCATTTTGAAGTCTCCGATAACCTCCCAACTGTACTTATCATATTTCAAGGCGTCTAGCAAGATCTTGACGCTGCTGTATTCCTCTTTGAGCTGCACCGAGTGAGCCAGGGGAAGAGATGAATACATGTTCCCCTCATGAAGCAGCACGGCTTTGAGGCTCCTGGATGAGCTGTCGATGAATAGGCGCCACTCGCTGGGGTTACAGGCGATTCCAATTGCCTCGGACAGACTAGTCACATTGTGGCAGAAGCAATACTCATCTTGACGGGTGAAAAAGCTTGAAAAGACTGGTGACACTTTCTCTGATTGCGACATGCACACTTTCATCTAACAAGTTCCACTGCTTGAGTCTCGACGTCAAAAGCTCGGCATTGGACTTTGTGAGACCAAGGTCCCTGATCAAGTCGTTGAGGTCTTTTTGTTTGGGGTAGTATGGGTTTCTCTCCTCAGCTACACCTCTGTAATCTGGATCAACGATTTCATCTTCTGATTTGCTGCTCTCTTTTGAAGACAGCTGCTCTCTCTTTGGTGGAGTGGGTACAGGGAGCTCAGGGCAGTGTGGCACTGGGGCGATGGATGACGGAAGGTCTGGATATATGATAGCAGGCGCATTCTTGCCAGCTCGACGTTTGGAAGGGTCCATCATGCAGAAGAAGCAACTGCTGAGTGGTCAGTTGCTTCTCTCCAAATTCGTGGGATTGCAAATGTTATGGTTCTATTTTCTCTTCTGTACCATCCTACAAAAGAGCAAAATAAAATTATGAGTCTAAAATTTTGATATATTTTACTCATGACTAATGCATGATTGTTGAAACTCATTTAATATATAATTTTTTTCAATAACACTGGTTTAATAAATACGAAATATTTAAATTTAAAAAAATCCAAAACTTTTACACTTAAAAATTCCACTATCCAAGCAAACAAAACTTTCCATATTAGCTTCTAGAGTTCTTTTGCAGAGTTTGCAGGTGAAATGAGGTGCCCACACTTAATCTTGATCCCCGACAGGCATGCCGAAATATGCTTTGTAGGCCTCACACATTTTAGCAGATGCTGCCACAGAGTACTGTCGGCTCTTGTCTTGATGAATTCGCCACATACATACGAAAATGTGTTTGCTGGATGCTTACAACCTCTTGATGCCATCTGTAACAAATGCAGCCAGCAACGACGACATGACACGTATCCACTTCGACAGCTAGAAGTAAACTGAACTGTTGAGCTTACGTCCCCTGTATTTATACTGCCATCTATGTTACCAGAACGTTCTAGAAATTCTTGAAACATTTAGAAATTTCTCATAAGTTCTTGAAACTTCTAGAACATTTTAGAAAAATCTAGAAAAGGTTTTGACACTTCTAGCAAGCTCTAGAAAAGTTCTTGAAACTTCTAGAAAGTTATAGAAAAGTTCTAGAAAGTTCTTGAAAGTTCTAGAAAATTTTACTTCAGGAACTCAACGCTGAATCTGTCTGGAATATACAGGAAAATAGGTCAGTTTTAAAACATCGCTGTCCAGGTCACAAATTTCAGGTCAAAATTTTGTTACATATTGAATTATCAGTATTATCTGTTATTGGTGATTTTTTCAAAGCTTTTGACACGGTTAACCACACGATTCTTCTTGACAAATTATATCATAATGGCATACGTGGAACCATACATTCATGGTTCAAGGACTACTTAGCGAACATAACTCAGTGTACAGTCCTTGATGGTCATAAATCTTCTAAACCAGCGGTTCTCAAACTTTTTCGTGAGCGACCCTAATTGGAACATTTCAATCCTTCGCGACCCATAGTAAACTAAAGAAAAGAAAATGTATAGTGGTATATAAACTTTATTTTGTAAAGAAATTTAACGTGTTCACCATTTTTCTTATCTTAACTAAACTAATGGGATCCATGGTGCTGCTTCTCATTCACCAACTTGTCAAATCGTGGGATCAGTGTTGTAAGGCGGCATTTCATATCGTGCTTGAGGTTAAGCCTGTTTCTAGACTTGATTTTAATATGAGTCAGAGCCGAAAAACCATGCTCGCAAAGGTAGGTTGTAACAAACGGTAGCAGCACTTTTACTGCCTCACCTCCTACAATACGTTTCTCTTTTTTTAGCTGAACCCAGAATTCAGAAAGAGATACTTCCTTGAAAAGGTCACTCAACAACATTTCATTCTGAACCTCAATAAGTTGCTCTGGAAGTCGTGGAACATCATCTGACAGGTTTGTTTTCGACATTCATGTCGAAAGGATTTCTCACCCATGATTGGGTTCGACTGTGCTCTTCTGGGATTAGCCTGTCGAAATCTGCCATCAGCTCAGTAAAGTCAATAAAACTTTTGGCATCGTCGTAAGATATTGTCTCCTCCCATGATTCTGGAAAATCTGCCACAGTTGGAAAAGCTGCAAATTTCCCTCGCTTCACGTGGCTACGCCACGTGAAGTTTTAGTTTGTATTTAAAAAAAAACATATTTTCTGAAACACCAACAATCGTCTGGTTACGCCCTTGCATACTGATATTTAGACCGTTGAGTGCACCAAAAGTGTTAGTGAGAAACCCCACTTGTAGGAGCCACATCTTGTTCAACAGTTTGCTCACTTATTCAACAGCTTGCTTACTAAAAAGCTAACGGCTTTTTCCTACATTTATTTTCAAACAGGAAAATTTCCTACTCGTCCCGAAGATCTACTAGTCGTCGTAGTACTTTTCCTCTTGAAAGCCACCTGATGTTTGAGTGGAAGGGAAGAAGTTTGTGTTCCGAGTCGAAATCGACACATAATTGCTCGAACAACCAAGTATTCAATGCACTAGCTTTGTTGTAGTTTACAATTTGAACTGCTTCATTCATTATTTCATTCAGTCCAGGTGACAAGTGTCGACCAACTAGATTTTGACGATGCAGCAGGCAATGAAAAACATTCACTTAGGGATTAACCTGCTTTATACGAGCTGTGAAGCCTTTTCGCACTCCAAGCATCGCTAGTACGCCGTCAGAACAAATGCTGAAGCAGTATGGCCATGAAAGTTCTTCCTCTTTCAAGAACTGCTCAACCATTTGAAAAACAACTTTTCCAGTAGTGATTGTTGGCAGTGCATGACATAAGATAAACTTCTCTTCTAAATCTGTTGGCCCTTCGTACCCCACATATACCTACAGTTCGGCGTTTAGTACTTACGTCTGTTGAGTCATCTAGCTGCAAGCTAAATGTTCCTTTGGCCTTGATACGATCTACCACTTGCTGTTTGATATCAAGTGACAGGTCTACGATTCTCCGGTGTACCGTGTCATTTGACAAAGGTATAATTTCCAGTTTTCTTGCCATGTTTTCTCCACACACTGTTTTTACCATGTCATTGGCTGCAGGCTTGACGAGATCTTCTCCAACAGTGTGGGGTGCTTTCTTCTTTGAAATTCTCCATGAAACCTTGTATCATACAAATTTTAAGATTCACCATCCAGCAAACGAGCCCCTTGTTTAGCATAACTGAATAGGAAAATACAATTGGAAAGAATAGTCAGCAAACACGTACACGTAGAGCGCCATGATTCTCACTGCTAACTGAGGCAGTGGGGCTTAGTGTTGCCACTTCCAGAAATTATGAAAAAAAAACTAGATAGCTACTTGAAAATCCCCGTAGACAGGATAAAAAATTCATAGATAAAAAAAAATACATAAAAATTAACAGTATAAGCTTAACATATATTATTATATAGTGCCGTACTAAATACCATCATACACACACACACACACACAAGGGAAACTTGACAAAAACCTAAATACACAGAATCACTGACTAACTGACTAACTGACTGGCTGGCTGTTTGGCTGAAACACATACCACCCCCTATCTCTCCTTCCTCTGCCTAACATTGTCCTACTTATCTATCTACCTGCACACACACACCACACACACGCCGGCTCTACTCACACAAATGACTGGTAACGGGCACAGGCACAACAACTCTTGCCAGCGGTTGGTGGAACTAGAAAACGGACACCGCTAAAGGGCCTGGGCCCACCACCCACCAGTGGCCAGTTCAATATACGCGTGTTGTACATGAATCGTTTCCTGTCAGAGACACCACTAGGTGGGGCTCAGGGAGAGGAAGAATGTGGGGAGAGGATGAATGACCATTACATTAGTAATTTCTGACTGGAATGCCAAGAAATGAACATCAATGAAAAGGAAAATAATGTAATATATGTTATAACATTTGAACCGAAAAATAACATAGGTTAATGGTTGATTGTTGAAGAAAAAAACCTACAGTAGACACCAAAGCCGAGGCAAAAAAACACAGATGTATGTGGAAAAACATAGGAGTGGTATCACTCGTGAGGGTGTGAAACAGGCCCCTGGCGTTGTAAAAAGGATATTTTCAATTTCAGTTAAGTAGATAAAATACATTGAAAGCATAAGCCTTTTTACTATGTGCCTGCGACCCATTAAAATTTATCTTGCGACCCAACTTTGGGTCGCGACCCATAGTTTGAGAGCCACTGGTCTAAACGAATTATTTATACGGGTGTCCCACAAGGAAGCGTCTTAGGGCATACATTGTTCCTTATATATATTAATGATATTCTCTATGTTTTCACCTTTGCTGATACTATCCTCTTTGCTGATGACATGACTTTATATCTCACAGGCTCTATTATGAAAACTTTAATCCATTTGGTCAATCAAGACCTTAGGCGTTTTCTGCGGG
>JACEEZ010014440.1:17500-20494 GCA_016584305.1 Chionoecetes opilio
AAGTGTCTTCGCAGAATCATAGGGTATCGCTGTGATGATTACGGTCAAATCAACGATGCACCGTGAGACTGAATCGAGGCCTATTACCTCATAGTCCGTCAGCGCCAATTTCGGCTATATGGGCATGTGGCACGTACCTGAATCCGATCCTTCGCATCGGGTTGTATCTGTAAGAGACAATCCGGTGTGGAGGAGGTCAAGGGGGCGCCCACAAGGCCGTGGATGGGGCAAGTTTATGTTCTTGTCGAGAGCTGTTTGGTATGGGAAAGGAAACCTGCATGGGGACTCGCGCGTTGGTGACCCCCGGGAGTGGCGTCAAGGGTGGGCGAGGCGGGCGTTCCCCCCGGCGTATGTCCCCAATGACTGTATATATAATATATATAGATAATAATATATATATATATATATATATATAATAATTTTATATATATAAATATTTTATACCCATATATATATTTATATGATATATATATATAATATATAAACATATAATATATATATATATATATAATAATGATATATATATAAGAAATAATATATAAAATATATAATATTATATTAATATAATATATAAAATATATAATATAATATATATATAATATATAAATTTATATATATAACATATATATATATTATATATATATATATTTAAATATATATATAAATATTATATATATATATATATATAATATATATTAAATATAATATATATATATATATAAATTTAAAAATATATATAGGTATATATATAAAATAAAATATATATATATATATATATATATATATAATATATATATATATAATATAGTATATATAATAATATATATATAATATATATATATATATATATATATATATATAATTATATCATATATATAAAAATATAATATTATATATAATATCATTTTAAATATATATATATATTTTATATATATATATTATATATATATATGTATGTAAACATAAAAGGATGTTCATGACGGAAAAAACACTCGTCATTTCTTCGGGGTTTTTTATGTGGTGCGTGCAAAGTTTTGACAAAGGGACTTGGCATCATCAGGCCATATATATATATATATATATATATATAAAATAATATATTTTATATATATATATAATATATTAATATATATAATAAATATATATATATAATATATATATATATATATATATATATATATATCGCCTGATGATGCCAAGTGCCTTTGCGAAACTATAAATATTATATAACTAAATATAAATATATAATATAATATAATATATAAAATAATATTTATTTTTATATATATATATATTATATATTATATATAATATATATATATATAATTTATGTATATATACCTATATATATATATATAATTTATATATATATATACCTATATATATAAAATATATATATATATCTATATATATATATATATATATATATAATATATATATATATATATATATATATGAGGATGTTCATGACGGAAAAAACACTCGTCATTTTTTCGGGGTCTTTATGTGTGCGTGCAAAGTTTGCCAAGCTCGCCAGTTTTCTGCCTGCCACGCAGCCTATTAGCGGCATCGGTGATTGGTAGATAGCTTTTGCTTTTCGTCTTCTTGAATGGTGACGCTGATTGGTTGCTTGGTCTTCGCTGGGCTTTTCTGTGAGTAGGCTGTTATTTTCTTTTGTTTCTTTCATGATGGGTAGAGCTTGTAGGTCGTTTGCCTGTACGTTAAGTTTGGGATTGATCTCTTTTATGTACAGCGCTTTTAGGATGGGGAAATCGCCGCACATCTGCACACATGTCAAACCCATTTTGTATTTTCTCTATGAAAATTTCTTGTTATGATGATGCCATGTTGTTCTAATAGGGGGACTTTTGGGGCTCCGGAAGCCCAGGTGGCAAGTAAGACGTCGGACAGCTTCGTTGTCGTCATGCCGATGTAGGATGAGATTTACAGTTTTCCTCTTTTGAATGTGATCCTATATACGACATGGGACTTTTTTTTTTGTCTCCCTTTGTCTGGCTTGGGCTGTTACGGAGAAGGAGAACACCCGCAACCTCCTACACCAGAGACCTCAGCAGTCTGAGTTCACGGGCCCGGGAAGCCAACAACGGACCGATCCTATCGCTTTCGGTCCTGATGGGAACGCCCACGGGAGTTTCGACAGGGGATGCTTGCAACCTATGTGATTCAAGAAAACATTGAATCAATGCATCGTGAGTCACTTGGGATTTTTCTTTGACTTTGCGAGATTCTGCAAGGACTTTTCTGGTCTGATAACTTGCCTCTACATAATCTAAGACTGCGAGTGCTGTGAACATGTGAGTGAGGTGTAATTTTAAATTTTTCTTGTGAAACAGGAGTGTGTCTTGGTGGCGTCTTGCCCCATCACTTGTCAACACTTGTATGAAACCTGGGTAAATTTGGGGAAAGTGTAGATCAAAGTGATTGTGTAGCATCCCCGGCAATACCAAGATCACTGGTCTTTGCCCTGTTCCAGTAATTTTGCTGACTCGCCGGAGGTCCTCGTGATGGCTCTGGAGGCCTGCACGAGAAGGCAAGGCTTGGGAGTGAGGTCTCCTGGCTCAGACCAAGTCCAGGTGTTGGAAGTTATATATGAAACAGTTACAGTGTGAATGAGGTGCGGCGAGGACATGAGATCTTGAAAAGTTTATAAACTTATAGCGCAGTCCGAAATGACGACGGATCCGTCAAGAAATCTTACAGCGAATTTTCATACCCCGATGTTATGGACGTCTCGACAATTATTAGCGTTGTCGGACCTGGGTACGCCGTATACAAAAAAAAAAAATCTCTACTTTGGCATCCATTTCCAATGTAAAGGAATCTAAAACGATTTTATCTAAGAAATTTTACTATCAAAATCGCACTTATATGAAACCTTTTCGAATAATGCTTAAAAGAGTACGCAGTGTCGGTGGTTTTCCTTTGGGTTTAAGGTTGCATCATCACCATAATTGTTTCCAATGACCCAAAAGG
>JACEEZ010014441.1:0-7500 GCA_016584305.1 Chionoecetes opilio
CAAAAAAAACCTTTTTTTTTCCCTTCCCTTAAAAAACCCGACGAAACCCCCCCCGCCCCCCGTCCTGCCCACGGGAAAAAGGGGTCCCCCCAATTTAAAGCTGGACCACCCAAAAATACTCATTACTCATTTTTAGAAAAAATTTTAGAAAAAATTTAGTTTAAATTTGCATTTCCTATCCTCACAGTTTCATAGTAATCGTTTCAAAAAATAAAAAAGTGAAAAAAAATCAAAAAATTTCAGTATTTTAACTTAAAATGGTTTGAGCCACCTCTAAATATTGTCCAAGTGACCCAGGATTCCCATTTTCCCTTTTTCACAGGTACGCAGTTTTGGACCAATGGCCATCGATTTAATCATTTTAGAAATTCCCCCCTTGCCTATTGCCCCTAATATATTATATATATATTATATATATATAATTTTATATATTAATTCATTATTATTTGTATATATTTATATACTTTATAATATTATATTATATTATATATATATTTATTTTTTTATATATATATATATAATTTTATATATATAATATATATATATATATGTGCTCTCAAAAATAAAGCATTTTCAAAAAAAAATTGGGATATGCTATTATGAAAAATAGGTAAATTTTAATTTAAAAAAAATTATCAAAAAAGTGTGTTACCGAAATGTATTTCGTAGGGAATCATTACTATGGAAGAAAATTTTTTTCCCCGGTTACTGGGCCACCCCCACGGCCAAGTCGCTTTGTTATTTTTTATCACTTGATCATGACGTCCGTGCATACTATAACAAAGTTTTCACAACCCCCCGCTCTTAAGAAGCGGTTGCGGTTGGGGTTTTGTGAGACTTCTAGAAATGTGGTTGGGGTTTGTGAAACTTCTATAAATGCGTTGCGGTGCGGTTGCGGTTGCAAATTTTTTTTGGGGTTGTAGTGCGGCTGCGGTTGGGGTTTTTCGATCCGACACAAATATAATATATATTAAATTTTTTTAAAATATATAAAAATTTATAATATATATATTTTTATATTTTTAATATATATATATATATATATATATTATATATTATATATATAATATATATAATATATATATTAATATATATATATTGGGGTCCCGTATAAAAAAAATTTTTTTTCTAAAATTTGGCATCCCCATTTCCATGAAAAATTAAATTTAAATGTTTTATCTAACCCCTTTTTGCATGTGAAAATTCTTACTAGTAAAATCCATTTTTATTGCCCCCTTATCGAATAAGCTTAAATAGTACGAGTGTCCGGTTTTACCGTGTATTGATCATGCACCAATGTCATTCCCAAAATGCTACGTGGTAAGCTTTTTCTGATCGTTGGTTTCATCGGGCCTACATCACAGTGTCACGCCTTACTTTGGGCCCTAGAACGTGTCCATATGCCTTTTTAAACCCTGAGCAGGGCATGGTCCCCCGGTGGGGGGCCCGACCCCGGATAAAACCTGTCTTGGCCTGCTCCCCCACCACTGCGGCCGCAGCCTCTGTCCCTGTTTCACACTTTTTTCGGTGCCTGAGTGGGGAATAGAAAACCCCGGGAACTCGTGGGCTTGACCAGATCTCCTGTCTGACCCCCAAGTGAACGGGGAAAATGTGGGCTCGTGCCCCGGGCCCACCCTCCAGCTGATCAGTGTCTGCAAGCGGGTGGCTGACAATTTTCAGTTTTGGGTGTGTCGGGTTTTTATTACACGGGTGTCCCATACCCCTCCCCAGCCCTCACTTAAAAATCTGGGTCCCGGGCGAACCTGCGGTCGTCCTCACTCTGACTCCCATCAGCGAGGGGAAACCCCATTCTAGTTGCAACCATGCCCCTGTCCGAGAAGGTCACAGCTGTTTGGACCCTTTTTGGCTGCGACCTATCTCTTGAGCTGCGTGGGATGTGCTTGGGGGCCCTCCCCAAAATTTTTGGGAAATTATGTCGTAGTAGATTTTTAAGTACACCTGCAGGCAGTACTTACTAGGATTTTCCCGGGTGTTCAGTTCTTTGCCAGTCAATCCATGCTTTTTGGTCCAAATGTACACAGCGACTGGGTGTGGTGGGCCCTCTGGAGTGGGGGGCACCCTTGCCACCTTTTCTCCTGCAGCTGGACGGGGAAAGCCCCGCTTCACAGCCTGGACCAGCTGGTAAAAGACCCCTGGGCAGTGGGCATGTTGCCGGATATACTCCGGGATCTCCGTGAGATCTTCACCCCCTGGCACTATCTGAACTCTGCGTTGTACTGCATCTCATCCGCTGGGCAGCAGACTGCACACTGACCCATGAACCAGTGTAGATGAGGTAGGCCCCGTCGTGCTGGTGAAAAGGGGCGCGGGGGGAACTCGTTTGTGTGGGGAACCGCATATACTCCAAAGACTTGCGCCCGCCCTTCTCCAAAAGGGGTGATACCACCCCTTTCCCCCCCGTTTTGGCCTGTTGAGTCACCTGCGTATGATCAGGAGTCGGTGGAGTTGTATGTCACCAGCAGATCATAGAGGCCGAGCCCCTTGAACGCAGGATTCTCAGGGCACCTGGTCCTCTGGTACAAATGCCAAATACCTCCAGATGGGTCCCCTTCACTGAATATTTTCCCCCACTGATCCCTCGGGGGGCATTTTTCCCTAGCGCGGGGGCCCCTCGCCCTTTTCCTTTCCCCCCATCTAACCCCCAACTATTTTCGTACCCTGGTTAGGGTACCCGTATAACAAAAAAATTTTTTTTCTTAAATTTTGGGATGTCAATTCCTAGGTAAAAGGAATCTAAGCGATTTTATCAAATTCAATTTTTGCATTTGAGCAATTCTTACATGCAAAACGCACTTTAAGCCATGTTTTTCATATAATATAAAAACCTATTTTTTCATTGCAAGAAGTGCTCAAACCAAAAAATTAAGTGAACAAAACCCCCCTTTTAAATTTTAATTTTACATAAGAAAAAACCCCCCGCCAAACTCGAATAATCTATTTTTACTTTTCATTTGGGCCTACGGCGTACCCTAATCTTTTATTTTAAAATATTTATATATATATATATTATTAAATTTTATATAATTTTAATAATTTTAAAATAAATATATTAAAATATATATATATATATATATATATAATATATAATACATATATTATTATACATATATACATTATACATATTATAATTTAAAAACAAATTTATAATATAATTTTAAAATTATATATATATTATTTTAATAAATATATATAATATATATTAAAGTTTAAAAAACATATATAATTATATATAATAATATTATATAATAATTAAAAATACATATAAATATATATACAAAATAATTATTATATATATTAAAATATATAATTATACAAAATATAATATAATATTATAATATAATATATATAAAATTATATATATATATATTAAAATTAATATATTATATATAATATATATTTCTTTCAAAATGGGTGCAGCTTTGCCCACAGTACACCAGAGGTAGGAACCCCAATTCGAGAAGAAACAGTTTCTTCAAAAATTGGGGAAAAAAACAGTGCTGATGGAGCTGCGTTTACGTTTTTTAATGGAAATTTCGAACAAATAAAATTGCTACGTACAAAAATTTATCTCAATTTTTCCTAGAGCCTTGACCTAGGTCCAGACAGTATTTACTGCGGCAAACTTGCCACTTAACCCTTTTAAAGTAATTTGGACATTTATTAAAAAACATAAGAAATAAGAAAATAAAAAACTCAAAAGGGCCCGGGGAAAACCCACCGTATAGTTCAACTTAAAACACCTACACCACCTTTCATCCCCTCCATGAAATTTTCTAGCCTCCTATTAAAACTCCCGCCCCCATTAAAAATTAAAACTCCCCATTAAATAAAAACACCTATTGACTAAAAAACCCCTATTAACTAAAAATTTCCCCATTGACTAAAATCTTATTACTAAAAACCCCCCTTAACTAAAAAAAAACCCCATTTTCATGAACTTTCCCCATTAAATAAAAAATCCCATAAATAAAAAATCCTATTAAAAATAAAAATCCCCCCAAACTCTATTACTAAAATCCATTACTAAAACCCTATTCTAAAACTCCTATTAAAATAATTTTTATTTACTAAAACTCCTTTTGACTAAAAACCCTATTAACTAAAACCCCCTTTAACTAAACTCCTATTACTAAAAACTCCTATTAAACTAAAACTCAATATGACTAAACTCTATTACTAATCCTTTTAACTAAAAATCTCAAATGACTAAAACTCCCTATTAACAAACTCCCTATTGAACTAAAAACCCTTAGAACTAAAAAATTCCTTAGACTAAAAACTCCATATTGACTATAAACTCCCCATTGACTAAAAACTCCCTAATGACTAAAAACTCTCTATTGACTCAATACTCCCTATTGACTCATAACTTCCTATTGACTCAATACTCCCTATTGACTTAAAACTCCCTATTGACTCAAAACTCCCTATTGACTCAAAACTATATTGACTAAAAGCCCCCTATTGACTAAAAATTCCCTATTACTAAAACTCTTCGGGGCTAAAACGCCCTATGACTAAAAATCCTCTTTTGACTAAAACTCCCTAGTTAACTAAAAACTCCCTATTGACTAAGGGATTAAGATTTAAATCAATCAACATTGGGGATACCCGGGGGGCGCGTCCCTCGCCAACCCTACGACGCCACTCCCGGGGTCACCACGCGCGAGTTCCATGCAGGCTCCTTTCCCATACCAAGCAGTTCTCGACAAGAAACATCAACTTGCCCCAGCCACGAGCCTTGTGGGAGCCCCCTTGGCCTCCTCCACGCCAGATTGTCTCTTACATATACAACCTTATGGGAAAGATCGGTTTCAGGGTAGCGTGCCACATGCCCATATTGCCGAAGTTGGCGTTGACGGACATTTTTTGCAGGAAATAGGCCTCGATTCAGTCTCACTATGCAATCACTGATTTGACACGTAATCATCCCAGCGATACCCCATGATTTGCGAAGACACTTATTTTCCAAAAAGGGATTGATTCGTCCCCTTCAAGTCACATTTAGTGTCCATGTCTCACAACCATATAGTAAGAGAGGGATCACAAGCGACTTCAAGATCCGGATCTTTGTCCTCCTGCACAGGTACCGACAACGCCAAATACTCCGCTGAGCGAGTCATAACACCGTGGGGATGCCATCCGCCGTAAGTATTCTTGACGTGACCCCCCGTCATTATGGACTGCGCTACCAAGGTATGTAAAACTTTCCAAAATTCAATGTCATCGCCCCACGCATGAACAGATGTACTGCTTCATCTAGTAAGTCTCCAAACACCTGGACTTTGGTCTTAAGCCCGGGGACCTCAAGTCCCAAGGCTTTGCCTCCTCGTGCAGGCCTCGAGAGCCCTCACTAGGACCTCCAGTGTACAGCAAAGATACTGCATAAACGGCAAAACAAGATCATGATTTGTGTTGCCGACGGATGCTCCACAATCCTTTGACTACAACTTCCATACAGCCATACAAATTGAAAGGATGGGAGGAACCCGCCCCCTCATTTGGTCTCCACTCCAAGTCCATCCTACAGGAAACCGTTAAAAAAGCCCAAATTGGATAGATGCGGCAAANGTCGCATTTTCAATATTCGGACGTGAAAAACTTTGCGTCTGAGATAATTAAATTTCATTCTTACTCCATTGTTACAGAAAGACTATTCTCACCATTATTATTTTTTTTTAATATATATTTATGATCATTATTAATATCATTATTGCCAATTCGTGGTATTTTTTGTGCTTAGGAACGAATTACACAATGTTAAAGGCACCTAGATCACAGGTGAGGTGAATCTACAGGTGTGTGTGTGTGTGTGTGTGTGTGTGTGTGTGTGTGTGTGTGTGTGTGTGTGTGTGTGTGTGTGTGTGTGTGTGTGTGTGTGTGTGTGTGTGTGTGTGTGTGTGTGTGTGTGTGTGTGTGTGTGTGTGTGTGTGTGTGTGCTCTATATTTCACCTCCAAATACAGGTGGTCGTGCTTTTTGTTAAGTAAAAAGAAGTGCGACCATTGACTGATACACACAGACGCACACACACCTGACCGCTTGAGTGGTCAGGTGGGTTAGAGCGCCATCAGGCAATACTGTAGTGGGGCAAACGATCCTCGGCCCCGCTCGCTCCTGGGAATTTTTCACTGAATAATTTGGGCGGTTACTGTCCCCCTTGAGCATGGGGATGGGGGTGTGTGGTATGTGAGGTTCCAGCATTACCATAAGAAACTCACTAACCCCCCCCCCCCCCAATTCTCTTGCGCAAGGTGGACAGAAACCGCCCGAATTTCTCAGTGTAAAAATCACCGGGAACGAGCGGGGGCGGGATCGAACGCCCGACCACTGAATGGGGCACGGCGCTCTAAACCACCAAGCCACTTAGGCGGTGTGTGTGTGTGTGTGTGTGTGTGTGTGTGTGTGGGGGTGTGTGTGTGTGTGTGTGTGTGTGTGTGTGTGTGTGTGTGTGTGTGTGTTGTGCGTTGTGCGTGCTTAATTCCAGTGTATGTGCCAGACTGAAAAAGTGAATAGTAATAGTAGTGTTAGAAGTAGTAGAAGCAGTAGTAGTATAAGAAGTAGAAGTAGTAGTATAAATAGCAGTAGTAGTAGTAGTAGTAGCAGTAGTAGTGTAAGTAGCAGTAGTATTAGTATTAGTAGTAGTATAAGTAGTATTAGTATTAGTAGTAGTAGTATAAGTAGTAGTAGTAGTAGTAGTAGTAGTAGTATAAGTAGTAGTAGTAGTATAGTAGTATAGTATTAGTATTAGTAGTAGTAGTATAGTAGTAGATAGTAGTAAGTAGTAGTAGTAGTAGTAGTAGTAAGTCATAGTAGTAGTGTAGAGTAGTAGATGTTAGTAGTTTAGGTAGTGTAGTAGTAGTAAGTGTTAGTTAAGTAGTAGTAGTAGTCAGTCGTCCAGTATAGGTAGTTCCGTAGTGTCTCGTCCTTGTTCCGTGTAGTGTGTAGTAGTAGAGTGTATCTAGTAGTAGTAAATTAGTACGCAGTGTTAGTATAAGTAGCAGTGTTAGTATAAGTACAGTGTACGTTATTGTATAAGTAGCAGTGTTGTCTAGTAGCATGTTAGTATAAGTACAGTGTTAGTATAAGTAGCAGTGTTAGTATAAGTAGCAGTGTTAGTATAAGTAGCAGTGTTAGTATAAGTAGCAGTGTTAGTATAAGTAGCAGTGTTAGTATAAGTAGCAGTGTTAGTATAATGTGCAGTGTTAGTATAAGTAGCAGTGTTAGTATAAGTAGCAGTGTTAGTATAAGTAGCAGTGTTAGTATAAGTAGCAGTGTTAGTATACAGTAGCAGTGTTAGTATAAGTAGCAGTGTTAGTATAAGTAGCAGTGTTAGTATAAGTAGCAGTGTTATATAAGTAGCAGTGTTAGTATAAGTAGCAGTGTTAGTATAAGTAGCAGTGTTAGTATAGAGTAGCAGTGTTAGTATAAGTAGCAGTGTTAGTATAAGTACAGTGTTAGTATAAGTAGCAGGTTGTTAG
>JACEEZ010014441.1:15000-22500 GCA_016584305.1 Chionoecetes opilio
GGTCCTGACGGAGTCCCTCCTATTGTTCTCAAAAACTGTGCTTCTGTGCTTGCACCTTGCCTGGTCAAACTTTTCCGTCTTTGTCTATCTACTTCCACCTTTCCTTCTTGCTGGAAGTTTGCTCACATCCAACCTGTTCCTAAGAAGGGTGACCGTTCTAATCCTTCAAACTACTACCGTACCGCTTTGATTTCCTGCCTTTCTAAAGTTTTTGAATCTATACTTAATAAGAAGATTCTTAAGCATCTATCTGCTCACAATCTTCTCTCTGATCGTCAGTACGGTTTCCGTAAAGGGCGATCTACTGGCGATCTTCTAGCTTTCCTAACTGAATCTTGGTCATCCTCCTTTAGGGGTTTCGGTGAAACTTTTGCTGTTGCCCTTGACATATCAAAAGCTTTTGATAGAGTCTGGCACAAATCTTTAATTTCCAAACTACCCTCATTCGGTTTCTATCCTTCTCTCTGTACCTTCGTCTTAAGCTTCCTTTCAAACCGTTCTATTGCAGCTACTGTAGACGGACATTGTTCTTCTCCTAAATCTATCAATAGTGGTGTTCCCCAGGGTTCTGTCCTATCACCCACTCTCTTTCTATTATTCATTAATGATCTTCTAAGTCTAACTCAAAGCCCTATTCACTCCTACGCTGATGATTCTACCCTGCATTTTTCAACGTCGTTTATTAGACGTCCAACTCAACAGGAACTAAGTGATTCACGGAGAGATGCCACCGAGCGCCTAACTTCTGATCTTTCTATTATTTCTGATTGGGGCAAAGCAAACCTTGTTTTGTTCAATGCCTCAAAAACCCAATTCCTTCACCTATCTACTCGACAAAACCTACCAGATAACTATCCCCTCTTCTTCAATGACACTCAACTGTCTCCTTCTTCTACAATGAACATTCTAGGACTATCCTTTACTAAAAATCTGAACTGGAAATCTCACATCTTATCTATTGCTAAAACAGCTTCTAAGAAGTTAGGTGTCCTGTGGCGTCTGCGTCCTTTTTTTTCTCCCTCCCAATTGCTTGCTCTCTACAGGGGCCTTATCCGCCCATGTATGGAGTATGTCTCACATGTTTGGGGAGGATCCACTCATACAGCTCTCCTAAACAGGGTTGAGTCAAAAGCTTTTCGTCTCATCAACTCCTCTCCTCTGACTGACTGTCTTCAATCTTTAAATCACCGCCGCAATGCTGCTTCTCTTGCTCTCTTCTACCGTTATTTTCATACTCACTGCTCTTCTGAACTTGCTAACTGCATGCCTCCCCCCCTCCCGCGGCCTCGCTGCACAAGACTTTCTACTCATTCTCATCCCTATTCTGTCCATCTTCCTAATGCTAGAGTTAATCAGTATCTTTACTCTTTCATCCCTTTCACTGGTAAACTCTGGAACTCTCTTCCTGTTTCTATTTTTCCACTTTCCTATGACTTAAATCTTTTCAAAAGAAGAGTAACAAACAAGACACCTCCCGAACTAAATTGGCTCACCCCTCTGTTTTTATTTTATTCTCTTACTTTCTTCTTTATAGGGACTGGCAACTAAGCGGGCTTTGTGTTACCCATTTTTGTTGTGCCCTTGGCCAGTTCCTTGTGATGTAAAAAAAAAAAAAAAGCAGTAATGGTAGAAGTAGTAGTAGTAGAGAAAAAAAGAGGAAAAATACATAACTATTACTCCAAGCAAATAAATAAATAAAGATAATAACATCAGCAAGTAAAAAAATTCTACATCAACATCCGTCACGTCTTTATAAATACATCAACACTCAATTTAAACGTTTTTTTTTTTTTACTTTAGATTAATTTTTACTTTAACATTATTTGTTCTTTTATACTCTACACTTTTATACTTTCAATTCTTTACACAATTAATTATTCTACGCCCCTTCCCTCACTGTCCTAATCACTATACTCACCGCCGTCATACATCCCCATGGCTATGACGTCATCAGCTCAGTGTGACGTCACGGGTGAACTTCTTCCTTATAAGGTGATTTAAATATTTTGTTTTTTCTCGTTTTTCAAGGATTATTTTCTGATTTTTTTTCGAGTTTTTATATATATATTTCTTGAATGTTATATTTGGATGTTGGCAAGAAAGGTTTGATATGATGGAAAAGTTGTTGTTGTAATTATATCTTCATCAAAAAGCGATCATGAGAGAGAAAAAAAATGTCCTCGTCCACATAATTTCCTTATAAAAAGAGAAATTAAGGAAAAAAAGGAAAAATTAATGGGTTAATTATTTTCTTTTTGATTTGTCTCTAGATATCAAAATGACCACCGGAAGTTCCTTAATCGATTTAGGATTGATGGGAAAAATTAATGTTCTGTCTGTCTGTCTGTCTGTCTGTCTGTCTGTCTGTCTGTCTGTCTGTCTGTCTGTCTGTCTGTCTGTCTGTCTGTGTCTGTCTGTCTGTCTGTCTGTCTTTCTGTCTGTCTGTCTGTCTCTCTCTAATGTCCTGACGGAGCAGATAAAAGGAATTATTCACGTTCTTATGTAAGAAATGAATAAATGAATAAATCAGAGAGAGAGAGAGAGAGAGAGAGAGAGAGAGAGAGAGAGAGAGAGAGAGAGAGAGAGAGAGAGAGAGAGAGAGAGAGAGAGAGAGAGAGAGAGAGAGAGAGAGAGAGAGAGAGAGTTACTTAACTAAACACGCACGTATCTTTTTAACACATAACATTATTTGCAAGTAATCAACCTCAAAACTCACTAACAATTTATAGTTACATCACAATTATATACAACAAAATAACTGAAAAAACATACAAACGAATATAACCTGTCTTAAAAAAAACCCATAAGACTATAAAATCAATATAATAAAAAGACATATGTAATAAAAATACACTAAAATAAAATAAAATAATATACATGTAAGGTCAATATAATAAAATATAATAAAAACAACAACAAAAACATATATACACGCTAATAACAGAGAATCGACCAATTTATCGTAGTTATCCCTAAAAAAACTGAGTATATCATAAAATATCAACCATTTTCTTTCTTTCTTTCTCAGATACAAAAATAAAAACAACAACAACTTCCAATAAAAAAATTCGATACTATAAATTCAACCATTTTTTACTATAGTTATAATTATGTTAATAAACTTTCCAGTCTTAAATTCAGTCACCAAGTTTTCTGTGTGTGTTTTTTCACCAAGTTACACGCGCACCAAACACACCCTTGCACTGTTTCTTATGTTCGCCTTGATATAGCGTAGTGGTGTATGCGAGGAACAGGTTAGGAAGGGGAGGGTGGTGGTGACGTATTGGAGGAGGAGGAGGAGGAGAGGAGGAGGAGGAGGAGGAGGAGGAGGAGCAATAATAGTGGCATTAATAAAAGAAAAAAGGGTTAATAATTCTTTTCTGTTTCGCTATTTCTCTCTCTCTCTCTCTCTCTCTCTCTCTCTCTCTCTCTCTCTCTCTCTGTTTCTCTGTCTCTTTTTCGTACTCGTTCATCGTTCTTTTCTGTTTTGCTATTCTCTCTCTCTCTCTCTCTCTCTCTCTCTCTCTCTCTCTCTCTCTCTCTCTCTCTCTCTCTCTCTCTCTCTCTCTCTCTCTCTCTCTCTCTCTCTCTCTCTCTCACTTCGTACCTCGTTCCTACGTAAATAGTTGCTCTATTTCCAGATTTCTTTCGTGAGTTCCTAAGAATGCTCGTGTAAATATTCATCTTAGCCAATTACGTCATTATTCTATTTGTTCTTGTATTGTTGTGTGTTATTTCTGCCACCTATTCATCATACTTTTCTTATTTGCCTTCCTCCTCTTCCTAATTCTCATTCTAGCCTCTTCCTTCTCTATTTCTATTATATTCCTCCTCCCACTCCTTTTCCTCGTACACATTTTCTTCCTCTTCTTCCTCCTTCTCATTCTGTCTTCCTCTTCCTCCTTCTCATTCTGTCCTCCTCTTCCTCCTTCTCATTCTGTCCTCCTCTTCCTCCTTCTCATTCTGTCCTCCTCTTCCTCCTTCTCATTCTGTCCTCCTCTTCCTCCTTCTCATTCTGTCCTCCTCTTCCTCCTTCTCATTCTGTCCTCCTCTTCCTCCTTCTCATTCTGTCCTCCTCTTCCTCCTTCTCATTCTGTCCTCCTCTTCCTCCTTCTCATTCTGTCCTCCTCTTCCTCCTTCTCATTCTGTCCTCCTCTTCCTCCTTCTCATTCTGTCCTCCTCTTCCTCCTTCTCCTTCTGCCCTTCCTTCCTCCTTAGTCTACCCTCTTCCTTCTCTATTTTTATTTTTATTCCTCCTTCCTCTCCTTCTTTTTCTTCCTCCTACACATTTTCTTCTTTCTCCTCTTCCTCCTTCTGCCCTTCCTTCCTCCTTAGCCTTCCCTCCTCCTTCTCTATTTTTATTTCTATTCCTCCTTCCACTCCTCTTCCTCTTCCTCTTCCTCCTACACATTTTCATCCTTTTCTTCTGCCTCCTTTTATCCCTTCTCCCACTCCTCTTCCTCCTACACATTTTTCTTCCTCCTCTTCTATATCTATCACATATTTCTATTTCATCTCCACTTCTTTCTCTCTTTATCTTTATCATCATCCAGTTCTTCCTTCTTTCGCTTCTTCCTATCACCCTTACATCAACAATTTATCTTATCCTACGTCTTTCTTTTTCTCTCTTTATTCTTCCTCCTCTTTCCTTCCTTCCTTCCTTCCTTCCTTCCTTCCTTCCTTCCTTCCTTCCTTCCTTCCTTCCTTCCCTTCCTTCCTTCCTTTCTTCCTTCCTTCCTTCCTTCCTTCCTTCCTTCCTTCCTTCCTTCCTTCCTTCTCCTCCTCCTCCTCCACCATTACATTGAAAATTTATCTTAACCTATGTCATTTTTTCCTCTCTTTATTCCTCCTCCTCCTCCTCCTCCTCCTCCTCCCCCTCCTCCTCCTCCTCCTCCTCCTCCTCCTCCTCCTCCTCCTCCTTCCTTCACGCTTGCTATACATCGGTTGTTCATCAATAGTGTAGGTAATAAGCAGTGCGAAGACAGGTTATGCAATCAGCTTGGCGTGCCAGTCAGGTGAAGAGTGTCATAAATAAGAGAGAGAGAGAGAGAGAGAGAGAGAGAGAGAGAGAGAGAGAGAGAGAGAGAGAGGAGAGAGAGAGAGAGAGGAGAGAGAGAGAGAGAGAAGAGAGAGAGAGAGAGAGAGAGAGAGAGAGAGAGAGAGAGAAGAGAGAGAGAGAGAGAGAGAGAGAGAGAGAGAGAGAGAGAGAGAGAGAGAGAGAGAGAGAGAGAGCTACACTGACACACTCACACATAAAAGTGGTTACACAAGTTTTTATTAGCTAATCAATAAGTTACTTCAAAGAACACATTGATATAAGATGCAACACTTGTGGAATATTAACATCATCAATATTTTGGTCAAGGCAGCGTAAATAGAGCGTTTCAAAAATTATAGATTATCATTATTTTCATTACTATTATGATTTTTTCCATTATTACGAATTTGTGTCATTATTGTCATTATTATTTTTTTTACTAATATATCATTGTTATCACTACTACTACTACTACTACTACTACTACTACTACTACTACTACTACTACTACCCCTACTACTACTACTACTACTACTACTACTACTACTACTACTACTACTACTACTACTACTACTACTACTACCCCTACTACTACTACTATACTACTATACTACTACCCCTACTACTACTACTACTACTACTACTACTACTACTACTACTACTACTACTACTACTACTACTACTACCCTACTACTACTACTACTACTACTACTACTACTACTACTACTACCCCTACTACTACTACTAGTACAACTACTACTACTATTACTACAACCACGAATACTACCACTACTACTACACTTTGATGAATAATAAATCTTGCTATAAGACATTCCAGACAGCTGACCACAATGCCTTGAAAATGCCTTTGCTCTGCCACGCTACCACAGTGACCCTGAGATGCCTCAACATACAAGCCATTTGTTGTTCCAACATTACAATGCATTTGTACAGGCGAGATATTATAAGAGACTTCTGGCCATCAATAACTCCCTCATTAAATGGTGTTTGCCCTTTCTGAAGAACGGATATGCACTGCCTTCAATATAATTATTATTTAAGATTTTTATAACATAAATTTAATAGATTATGACCTGCAAACGATCAAAGCTAGAATTACGTGGGTACAAAATCACGAGCCTGGCCGTCTGAACCACTATGAAGCATGCACCAAACATTTAAGGTTATATAACTGCAGGTAGCTGCTTGTTTGTGGAATTTAAAATAATTTGTGAATGATTGGTTTGATTTTTTTTAGATAGACCTGAAGGCCTTTGAGTTTCAATTTTTTTTATTTTTTGTCATTTTTTATGTAAAACTTGATTTTATTGCTAAGTTTTCCTTGCTTAATTTTATATTATGCATCAATTGAGTCTGTATATTTTACACGAAATAAAGGAATGATGATGATGATGATAACTACTACTGCTACCACTACTGCTACCACTACTACTACTACTACTACTACTACTACTACTACTACTACTACTACCACCACCATGTACCTTGTCGTATTATTATTCTAGTCTTGTACCCATATTCTCTCTCTCTCTCTCTCTCTCTCTCTCTCTCTCTCTCTCCTCTCTCTCTCTCTCTCTCTCTCTCTCTCTCTCTCTCTCTCTCTTGTTGCTACTCATACAGTACTCTCTCCCTCTCTCCCACCAACCCTCCCTCCATATTCGTATTTCCTTCCTTCCTTCCCACTTCCTTCCTTCCTTCCTCCCTTCCTTCCTACCTTCCCTCCCTCCCTCCCTCCTCCCCCCGTCCCTCCTTCCTTCCTTCCTTCCTTCCTTCCTTCCTTCCTTCCATCCATCCTTCCTTCCTTCCTTCCTTCCTCCCTTCCTTCCTTCCTTCCATCCATCCATCCATCCATCCATCCTACCTTCCATCCTTCCTTCCTTCCTTCCTTCCTTCTTCCCTCCCTCCCTCCCTCCCTCCCACCCTCCCTCCCTCCCTCCATCCATCCTTCCCTCCTTCCTTCCTTCCTTCCTTCCTTCCTCCTTCCTTCCTTCCTTCCTTCCTTCCATCCATCCATCCTCCCTTCCTTCCATCCATCGTTTCCTCCTTCCTTCCTTCCTTCCTTCCTTCCTTCCTTCCTCCTTCCTTCCTTCCTTCCTTCCCCCACAAGAGGCCTGTGTCGATATATAGATTAAGGGGACACAAGTAGGTATAAGGGGCTGAGTGTGTTTAGGTATTTTCTTTCTTCCACATTTTCTTTAGTCTTTTAGAAGTGAGTTTTTCTGAACAATTAAAACTCTGCTGCTCTTTTGGTACGTACGCGTGTGTTTATATTTTGTCTATTCATCTCTTTATTTATTTATCTATTTATTCATCTATCTATGTATCTATCTATCTATCTATTTATCTATCTCTGTTTTTATTGTGCGTTAAATTTTTTGGTCAGTTTTATCCTGTTTTGAGAGAGAGAGAGAGAGAGAGAGAGAGAGAGAGAGAGAGAGAGA
>JACEEZ010014442.1:0-18828 GCA_016584305.1 Chionoecetes opilio
CAGCAAAAACAGTACCTTCTTCAAATGTGGAATACAACCGTGAGCGATTTGATAGCTTCAAGAAGCAAACTCTGAAAAATGACTGTGAGTGTCCTTCTGACAAGACAATAGAGTTTTCTGCCACTTGAAAATAGTTTTTAGAGTCTTTGTCACACATTTTTTGATGTCAAGATTGTAATATTTATGAAATTTATATGAAATTTCAGAAATGTTGCTTTTTCTGGATATGATGTCTTTTTTTCTTGAATGTTTACTGGATGTTTTTTCAGAATAATATTAAAAATGCTTCAATTTGATACCCAATTTGTTGTTCTATCCCAATTGTAACAAAAGTCTCAGGTGAAAAAAAGTCTGGCGGAAGGCAAAATTAGGCACTTTTCTACTGTCGCGGGCTTAATATCTTGAGGTCCAATGAGGCAACTGTTCCTGACATTTTAGCTCAAAATGGTTGTGATTTTCAGCTTTTCCAGGTCAAAAAGCATGGGAAACCTTGCAGGGGGGTATAAAAATAGGATAAAATTGTTTTCTGAACAGGTCTAATGGTGCATGCACCATTGATGGCTCCAGTGTTGGCACTGGTTGTGTCGAAGCACATCGCCACGACTCGTTCCTGGACCCCCCAGTCTTCTAGAGCCTCGAACACAGCTGTAGCGGTAGCTGGTAGCTGGTAGCTGTAGATGGTAGCTGTCTACCATCCGTTTCTTTACATAAAGCCCCACAAGGCCACCTGCGTGAAGCAGAGTAATAACATTTTTGGAAGGGTTTTGGAGTTTTATTTGGGTTTGAGGGCTTTGAGGGAGTTTGCATTATTCGCTACTTTGAGGTATACAGTATGTGCAAAATTTGAAAGTACAGAGGGCGCAAAAAAAAAAGTGACACATTTTGCGTTAAAAAAAAGATACATTGAAAAAATGTAACATTATTTTCTTCGTTTCAAAGAACGCGGCAAATTTGTTACGCTTTTATCGTACTTCTGGCAGTAGTACTTCATTAGTAAGACAGGTTGTGTGCAGCTCAGCCATTCAGTGCGGAGCCAGACGTTGACGTGGGAGGTGTGCCGCTCCACCCTCCAGCCACGCTCATTTTACTGTGTCACAGTACTTTTTGACCCCCCCACACTGCCCACGATTGTCGAGGATGGCTTCGAAGCATATGACGGGAAAGGACAAGGTCCTCACAAAAATCGAACAGGGCGTCTCTGTCATCAGAATTGCTGCGGAATTCCATGATGATTCCATGCCACGGATGATGAGGCAGGTCATCAAGGTCAAGGGAAATATGACCAAATATCAATGTATATATTCCTTTTTATGTTTCCATGTTTTTCTATGAATAAACCCATTTAAATGTATGTATATGTGTTTTAATTATGCCTTTACCTCATTTTATAATGAAATATTGCAGTAACATTTTTTTTGCACCCACTGTAGAAATTTGCGATGGTAACTCAAGAGAAAGTTTCTAATTTTTGTTTTTACATCACAAAGGATTGGCCTAGGGCAAAAAAAAAGAGGTAACAAAAAGTCCACTTAGATGCTGATCCCTATAAAGAAGACAAAGAGAATAAAGAAAGGGGGGGTGGGCCTATTTAGTTCGGGAGGTGTCTTGCCACTCCTCTCTTGTCATTCCTCTCTTGATTTAAGTTGAAGGTGGAAAAATTGAAATAGAAAGAAAGTTCCAGAGTTTACCAGTGAATGGGGTGAAAGAGTAAAGACACTGATTAACTCTTGAATTAGGAAGATGGATATAATAGGGATGAGAATGAGTAGTCTTGTGCAGCAGCACCGCAGGAGGGGGGAGGCATGCAGTTAGAAGTTCAAAACAGCAGTGAACATGAAAATAACGGTAAAAGATAGCAAGAGAAGCAATATTGCGGCGGTGATTTTAACCCCTTGAGACCCAGAACGTAATTTCCATTGTAATTTGGGTACCATTAGACAATTTTCATGAATATAACCATTTTATAGCTATGACCTGTTTAGTATCCTTGTCCACTAACTAATTTGGTACATCAAGTTACTTTTTCGTAATTTTATGGCTAACAACAGATGATTTCATATAGCAAAGGAAAGATCTGGGTGTGAAGGGGTTAAGATTGAAGACAGTCAGTCAGAGGAGGGGAGCTGATGAGACAAAAAGCTTTTGATTCTACCCTATTTAGGAGAGCTGTATGAGTGGATCCTCCAAAAAACATGTGAGACATACTCCATACACGGGCGGATAAATCCCGAGCACAGAGTACAGAGCAAGCAACTGGGAGTGAAAAATAAAAATAAATAAATAAATAAATATGTAGTTAATATATATATATATATATATATATATATAAAAAAAAATATATATATATATATATATATATATATATATATATATATATATTATATATATATATATATACACAGTCAAACCTTGATATAACGGACTAAAGGGGGGGAGGAGTGGTCCGTTAAAGCTGATTGTCCGTTATAACGAGGGTATTTTCCCAAGGGTGGAAAAATATATGGAAAAAAACGGAAAAATTGTGAAATAAATGAGAAATATCACAAACACAACCAGACTGTGTAGCTATGTTGGGAGGTAAACAGTGACTGGCACTACATGCTGAATTTGGTCCGCTCCTACACTTGAAATAAATGAGAAATAATCACAAACACAACCAGACTGTGTAAGCTAGTCAAGCTCAAGCTCTTGTGAAAGGTAAACAAATTAGAGATTCAGCCGTGGCTTCCAAAGGTATTGCTTATATCATGACTAATGCTCATTATTATATATATATTATATGGTTGTGAAGTGCAGTTCTATACACGTGTCCACTATTTAGGTCAGTGTAGCACTGGCGTGTCACCTTAGATAAGGGTAATTTAGGGTGTTGAGGTGACAGGGAGACGTAGCAGCGGCCACGCCATAACACTAATAGTCACTATTTTAAACAATAGACACCTTCTACCACTAAATCACTAGCAACACAGGCTCTTTCCTTATAATATTATATATTAATATGTGATACATCAAAACTCCTTAAAACCCAAGCATTCCAAAGTAATATGAGAAAATAATACAATTATGTTGAGTTGACAATTCGAGCGGCGATAAGCAGTCTAATATCAAAAAAAAAAAAAAAAAAAAAAAAAAAAAAAAAATCTCGCAAATGGAGTCCGTTATATCCGAAGTCCGTTACATCAAGGTCCGTTATATCGAGGTTTGACTGTATATATATATATATATATAATATATATATATATATATATCAAGCGCTGAGATTAGAAACGGCACAAGCGCCACCCCAGCCAGAAATGAGTTTTCATCACCTCTCGCTGCACTAGAGGTAGCTCTATCTTATAGGAAGTAGATTTAGGTCTATCGTGTACTGCAGGGTTAAAATTCGCATACAAAACCATCATTCTTTGTCTGTACGCATCCTCCGCCTGAGATCTGCAGCCGCTTAATTTAGAAATGACACAAGTCTCACAGTCTCTTTACTCCGGCATTTTGGGGCCAATGGTTTCACCGCTTCATTAGGGCCCCCAATGAGAACACCCATACTTCATCGAGTAGACGCCGAGCTAATCAGGGCAACTGGGCAGTCCTCTGAGCCAATGAGCGTGTTGTTTTCCATCCCGCCTCAGACCTAGTACACAAGGTTACTGTGTAGCACAAATTTCCTCAAATTGTTCTGCGGAGAGCTCTGTGATTTCTTGCTTTTTTCTTATAAAAATATGAGTGTTGTGCACCATGGCTGATGATTGTAGTGAGTCAGTGTCTGGTGAAAGTGTAGAGGTGGTGGAAAATATATAAGATAAGATACTTTGATCCTATCTAGACACTTTGCAAGTACCAGCTACAAGGTTATTGACTATCAAAAGCGCCACCACGCCGGGACAAACTTGGGTGGGCTCGACCGCTGACAGAATGCAGGGACTCTGCACGCGAGCCCGCAGCTCTACCAACCGCCACCCTGACGGGTAGGTGGTGGAAAATGAGACAGGCCCTTCCCGTTCCCAAACGAGCGCGTAATGTACAGGAATGGGAGACGGTAAAAGCAAAAATGGTGCGTGATTCAGAGAATATAAAAGTGTTTCCACCGGGAAAGTGGTAGCCGAGAATAAGATTGGTCCACATTGCCGTGATGGATGTTTTGAGAAAGTTACAATGCGAGTGATCAATTTAATGTTTAAAAGCTTTTGGGATCCTGCTTCCTATGACAACAGACAGCCTACCTTCAGAAGCTTGTTCGCTGGTTAAGAGGCGCAGGAAGTCGCTAGGTGACAAAGCCCCAACACGCACCCAGACAGTGATGTATACAGTTATGTATAATAAAGTGGAGTACACAGTATGCAAGGCAGAGTTCTTATCTATATTTGGAATATAATCTATATTTGGGATTTTTATTGTTGTCATTATTATTATTATTATTATAATAATCGGTCGATCGGCCTCCCGTCTGTACCCTTACATTTAACTCATTCACATCTATGCATACCAAAACATATATAAATGGTAGATATGCATAGAAATGATGCAATATGTATATTGTTCCTTACCTTAAATATAATAGGGATTACCATATTTTACGGCTTATAAGATGCTGCATCTTAGAAGACGCACACTTTATTTTGAAAAGAAATTTCTAAGTAAAAAAGAAAAAAATCCAAAAATAGTAATTTTCACACAAAGAACACACACACAAGTTTGGAATGGACTAAATAAGGAGGTGATATCAGCACATAATGTGAACCAATTGAAAGAAAGACTGGATAAATGTAGATACGGAGACGGTACCACACGTGTAGCTCAGGCCCTGTAAGACACAACTAGGTAAATACTATTCATTATCTTCATTCAGCACTGCTCAACAGCCATTTTTATTATCTAGCTTGTATGCGATAGAATAAGTAAATCGTTATGTTGGCTGGCTGAACATGTACTCACAGGTCGGACGGCAGCCGCGGGAGTGAAACAAACCTGACTGCGGCGGTGTGCAGCTGCAATGACTTAGGGTGCATCAAAACCCCTATGTTGACAAATGACCTGTACCTAGTCTTAAAATATGCGTCTTGTAAATATATTACAATGATATTTTTGTTTTGTTTTTTGAAAATCATTAAGGTGGTCCATCTCAAGACTCAAAGACATATGTATTTCGCAGTAAATACACCGAATGTCGCCAATCAAACATATTTGCTATAAAATTTAACAAAGCAAGTGAGCATCAACATAATGAATAAATGTTATATTGGTTCTTATTGTGTCCATCTACAATACATAATACTACTATGTAATGTATAAGCCTGATAAATGATAACATTCACCTAGTCTTGTATGTGTCGTTTGTTCAAGTTCGGGGGGAAACTGCAAGACCATTCAAGGCCAAAAACCCCCAACAAAATGTGCATCTGTTGGGATGTATCTAGTGTTAATACATTCAACTTTTTTATGTTAATAACAGCTCATTAAAAAACCTCCACAGTCCACACAATGTCTGATGCCAGTAGGTGCTAGGTGGGCTACTAACTAACTAATACTATCCTAAACTATTTTGATCTCTCAGGAGGTGACTCAGATCCACAGTTGAGTACGGCACATACTGCGCAAGGTATGTGCTTCGTTACGGTTAGTATGTTTAGTATTGGTTACCTTTGATATATGAAAGTAAAAAATCAATCATTATTCTTTTCAGATTTGAGATGGATGACATTCAACAGCCCACCCTGGAAGGCATAGACATGCCCAGTACATATGTGGCGACACTGCCAGATACACAGTCACCGAGTCCTGCACTGACACGGCAAACGACGACTATCTTTGGTCTGGGTAGTGGCATCACTGAGGATGATTCCGTAATAACTGGTGCATGACTTCCAACATGCCTCCAAGTTCTACGCTGCATGATGTGGTACATAGAAGAGGGATCCAAAGAAAATCGAACCTAATGGAGCTCGGCTAAACTAGTCTTCTCACAGATTGCTACATTTTATGAGAAAGCAAATGTGCCCATGATTTCAAATATCAAATCATGTGAAAAGATAATCAAATTTATGGATGACAATGCCAAGATCAGGACCATACCTATCAAACGACGTACAACGCCAGCTACCATTGAGAAAATACAGCAAATGAACACCATGTTAGCTCAAACATTTGCAATATGGCCTGCTAATGCTGACAAGTTAATCAAAAATCCAGAGGACGTCCTCTTTCTGCAGTCAATGAAAGGTGACCGTTCAGTAACATTTGGCGCTCATGACAAGGTGTTGGCTGATAAAGTTCGACGCAAACAGACACGTTCACAACTAGAACTGGATCGTATAGACAGGGAGAAACAAAAGATGGCATCATCTGCATGCATCAGATCCAGTATACTTGCTGAAGAAAGCAGTGATGATTCCAGCATGAATGACAGTGACAGTGCAACTACAGCTTCATCAGTCACTCATAGTCATCACCACAAGATTCATACTGGAACGTCAGCTTTCATTCCCCATGATATTTTAAAACGACCAAAGCTTGTTTCTCTCGCCACTAGGATGAAAATGACGCCGACACAACAGGCAGCATTCACCACAGCACTGATAGAGGAAGCAGGAGGTGATCCTGGCAAAGTGTCAACTTCCTACTCAACCGCTGATAGGTCACGGCGCAAAATTGGACAACAGATCGCAACATCTTGTAGGGAACAGTGGGTTCCCCCACAGTTTGCCACACTACATAGGGACTCCAAACTACTACAATCCTTGACTAATCAGCATGTGCATGAAGAGCGTCTCATTATTGCTGTAGGCACTTCTCAAGATATAAAACTTTTGGGAGTTCCATCGTACCAACCTGGCACAGATCGAAAGTCTGGTGATATCATTACTGACCTGACAGCTACCTTGTTAGAATCATGGAACTGTGCAGACTCTATTGTAAACATGGCATTTGACACAACAGCATCAAACACTGGACATGTCTCTGCGGCATGTGTATCAATACAGCAACATCTTGGTCGAGCACTACTCTGGTCAGGTTGTAGACACATGATTTAAAAAAATGTTTTGATGTGTTTATGCACATACTATATAACCCTATACAGTAAAAGCCTTATAACTCGGCACGATAAGGGCTCTGGCCCTTGCCGAGTTATTCAATGTGCCGAGTTATGCAATGTCCTCCTCTGATATGGGTTATAATATATAAAGATACAGTACTGTAAAAGCATAAAAACTACACTTACCAATGATCGGGTAGCAGCAGGCATGTAATCCAAGGAGAGGGGAGCCTTGTTGTAACATGTAGAAGATGTTAGGGGGACTCAGTCGCATTTTAACACTGGTATCACTTTAATCACTTTATAATCACAACTCTATACTATATTGTATCGAGTGTACTGTACCTGTACAACCTAATTTTACATCACTTGAGCACTTAATTACTGCAACACTATGCCCTGTCCATTAACTCTACCTTCGACTGTGAGTGCATGGGAGGACACAGGGGGGCGGCATGAGTCTCTAATCACAGGCGTCACTATAAGAATCCTGCCTGCGCCACCACGGGCGAGGGCCAACCATCCCACCCCTCGAGTGAGCCTCCAGGGCCTACCATCCCACCCATGGAGCTCACTGCCTGCACTGCTATAGGCATAGGGGTATAAAAAAAAAAAAAAAAAAAAAAAAAAACCTTGTCTTTGCCATGCCGAGCTATATCAAATTCCGAGTTATACAGTGCAGTGCCGGAAAAAAAAAAAAAAAAAAAAAAACCTTGTCTTTGCCATGCCGAGTTATATCAAATTCCGAGTTATACAGTGCAGTGCTGAGTTATAAGGCTTTTACTGTATATACAGTTTATACACCATACACGGCTTACACGCTATATATTATATACGCTTGAAAACGACCGGATTGTACTGATTATATTGAAAACTTCATGTGCTTGGTGGACCACATAGATAGTGTTAGATTGCCCTCAAATTTTGCAAGATAGTGTTGGGTGTGATTTGGAACAAATTTAGACTAGGTACAGGCAGAAACAATGTATTTATGAAAAAAGTGGGGGGTTTGATGCACTCTAAGCTGCATGCCTGCCTGGCGTGCCGATCAGCTGAGTCTGGCTTTGTTGTCCTGAGTGTAAACACCTCTCACGTCCTCCCGTGCCTCACTACGTTGCCTGCCTCCTGTGCCTCACCACTTATTTTTTTAATTTTCCTGTATGCGTGTAGTACACACAACCCTCGTTTTCCCGGACCTCCATTTCCCGGATATCGGATTTGTGGGTCAAAATCCGAGGTCCGGGAATATGTCAGAGTCCCGGACAAATGCCAGGTCCAGTCCGTAAATTGACAAAGTTGTCCGGCGGTCCGAGCGTCTCCTGTCACCCCTGGTCAGTGTCCGCTCCTCCCGCCAGGTGGCAGCATGCTCAGCTGTCGTATTGTTTACATTTGGGCACACGACACTCACGATTCACCTGCACCGCCTCCGTCAGTCCCCCTGACCCCCGACTGCCCCTGGTGCAGGAACGTCTCTGAGACTATTGAACACTTTCTGCTGCAGTGTCCGCGCTTCCACTCCCACCGTGTAGTGCTACGCTCTCAACTCCTCACCCTGAACGTCGCCACCTGTGTTCCACCCTGCTGCTGGCGGCGGCTGGCGTCCACCCCTCCCGGCAACACGCTGTCATCCGCCTCACCTGTGCCTTCCTGAGGAAGACAGCTCAACTACAGTGCCTTTGATAGCATCATAGGACATCACCAGGGCTCATAGTGTTCCCCAAGGGATCCTCGCAGCCCTAAAAACAACAACAGTGTGACGTAAAAGTCCGCGGCGGAGTAGTTGATATTGGCGGTTGCCGGACAGTAAATACTAGAGTAGGATAAACACCCGGGGATGGGTAATGGCCTCGGACTGTTGCAATTCCCGGACTGTTGCGATTCCCGGACCCTTGTGGTTCCCGGACTAGTGCTACCCCCTAATAGTCCGGGAAAACGAGGGTTGTGTGTATTTGTGATGGCTGCATGTACATTAGGGTGCCAATAAAAATCAAAAGTTTGAATTTTTCTTCCTACTTTGGTGTAATGGTGCATCTATGCAAGAAACCATCGTATGCAAAGTTTGACCTCAATCGGTTGATATTTAGGGGTGGCGGATTACAACTTTGTTATTTACCCTTATGCACTGGCCTATTAAGGAGGTGATGTCAGCTCTTGAAAGCGGACAAGCCGGACATCCCTTCCCCAGCAGGGCTGCTGGTCCCCCTCTTGGTGAGTATTAGCCCCTCGGTGGGGGGGGTATCATGGGGAGCCACCCCACTCATTGTGGCCGGTTTGGCCGGGGAAGGGAAGCCTTCGAAGTCCCGGGCTGTTGATGGCGATGGGCCTCCACAACTTGGAGGAGGAACTGGCGCTGTTCCTCGTCTTTGGTCAGCAGGAGGTTGAAGGACTGGATGAGCGCCACTCCTCGCTCGGCTGTGTCGTTGACGACGCGAAGTCCCTCGATTCGGCGGCAGGCCTCGACATACGATTCCTCTTCCTGCCACTTCCGAGGGTTGGCGGACAGGAAGTCGGTCTTGATATCAAGAGCTTCGAAGAGGCGGAGGGAATTTTTTGTGGCGAAGGAGGGCAGTGTTGCCGCAGGAACCTGTGATGATGGGAGGTTTATTCGCTTGGCGGGTTCCTCGGCTCCTTAATCGTAGAGAATGGCCTGTACAATTGCTTGTTTGTCGGAGACAGGGAGACGTGAGTCGAACAGTGACAGGCCAATGAGATCTTCGCTCAAGTACCAGAAATGGCGGCTCAGAGTGGTGAAGCAGGCCTTCCGAATACTTTCGTCGTGGTACTGAAGGATGTCCTTAGCGAATCCAAGATCGTTGGCGGGAGCATAGGATGGAACCGTCGATTCGAACCATCGCAGGACGTAGATCTCGGTTGCGAACGATGAGAACCGCTGGAGGGCTGACATTTCTCGAGGTGTGACGACTCCAGTCAGCTGCTCCCGAAACAAGATCATCTTCAGAGCGTAAATGATACGCGCCATCCAACGCGCTCGATGAAGCGCTCCGGGGCTACGGATCGAGGTCTTCGGAAGAGCGCCGCTGAGGAAAAGGATGCTCAGCTCAGCGAGTTCCTTATAGTCGTCACGGGGCTGCTTTGTCTGAAGCAGACGTTTCAAACCTTGATTGAGATCGTCCCTCTTGGAGACCAGAGTCTCCGGCAGATCTTCGTTGGTGGGAGGGTTTATTGCCGACTGGTTGATGTAAGACCAGTAGTCCTTGAAGCGAGAGAAGATGGTGATCTCAGGACCAGAAGATGACCCCAAACACGTAGAAAAGGCCTTCTCAAGGACAAGTTCGTGGACGTGATGACGGCAAGCAAGTGAAACGAGGGGTCGGCCGATCTTCTGTTGCAAGATGGTGCATGCACCATTGATGGCTCCAGTGTTGGCACTGGTTGTGTCGAAGCACATCGCCACGACTCGTTCCTGGACCCCCCAGTCTTCTAGAGCCTCGAACACAGCTGTAGCGGCGGCATCACCAGTTCCGGAGTGCAGTTTCGGGACTCCTAGGAGCTTCTCCACTCCTTCTCCTGTGACGAGGATGGCGAGTCTTTCGGCGCGAGTGCCATCGTCCTGAGGAAGGATCTTCCTGTCCCAATGAACGGTAAGAGGGGTAAGAGGACTGAAAGTCTCTTTGATGTCCTTCGCCAAAGTGGACCTGTACTTCGCTCTTGCCTGTCGAATGGATTCGGGATTCAGCACAAGCTCTTGTGGATCGTGGCCCAAGCTACTTGCCATAGCCGCCACAATTCTAAGGGCTTGGCGGCTACTGACCCCAGTTCTGTCAAGGGCTCCGACAAGATCAGGGGATAGGACGGACTTCGTGCCCCGTGTCCTCAATCGCTTTGGTGGAGAAGCGACCCCGGCGTCGGAAGAAGAAGTCGATGTGTTGGCAGCGTTGGCTGGACTTGATGACTCAGACGATGACGACTCCAGCTCCACCATCTCTTCTCCTTTTGGCGTCTGTTGACGGCTACGTGAGAGAGAGCTTTCACGTCGGCAAACCGATTCTTTCAGCTTCTTGTCCAGACCAGCCATCGAACCCTGCCTCCCCTTCTCCCGCTGGGCAAGAAGGAATTCCTTGTCTTCAGGAATGGTCATCAGAGTGAGGGCGTCGGAGTGGGCGATGTCCAAAAGGTCTGGGAGACTTTCTTGGAAGGTCTTCTGTTTTTCGGCAGGCGTGACTCCAGAGTTATTCTTGCTTTTGCTCAGGATCTTCCACTAGTCGAAAAGTCCAGTAATCTTCCTCCTCATGCTAGTTTCTGCGATGGTGGGGATCCTAGCTCGTGTCCAGAAGTCGAGGACCTCCTTTGCAGCCTCAGCTGCACCGTCTTCTTCTCTTCCTTGTGTGCGTAGAAAAATAGTCGTAAAACGTCTCCACGGCTGGGAAGTTTTGCTCCTGTGATAGTAGGAACACTATGGCCAAGAAGCCAAACTTCAGTTTGCTTTCTCGTGGTCATGACCTACGGGCGAAAAGAGGAAATGTTCAAGATCGATCCGCCACCTCTAAATATCAACCGATTAGCCTGAAACTTTGCACACGACAGTTTCTAAGTACAAGGCAGAATACCACAAAAGTACGTGAAAAAATATTGACTTTGAAAAATTACCCCTATGCGCTATTGGCACCCTAATGTACATAAGTATACGTACAAACTTTCAAGTTTCATCTGATGTAACAAAGTTCCTTATACATGGAATGGCTGTTAATGCCAATCTGCCGAGGCGGAATGGCTCCCGCCAGTACCGCAGTAAATAGCACAGCGTGAAGACAGATAGTTGATTTGAATGTCTTATGGTATTTGAAATACTTGTAACAGATAAGTACAGAGGTTACATCATATAAGAGGCTGAATTGAATAGCTACCTAAGCTAACCTCCTTCAACATTCGTCTTGGAAGATGCATGAGTATTTTTCAGTGTATTTTTTTGGGGAAAAAAAGTGTCTTATAAGCCGTAAAATACGGTATGTACAGGGGGCGAGGGTTCCGTGCCATAAGCCTGGCTTGACTCTCGCTTGCGTGCCTCTATACATTCGTCTTTCTCTATACATTCTTTTATCCATCTCACATCTTGATTGTTGCCACTGTTTGAATGCGATTTTTTTCTCCCAAATTTTCTGCTGCACCTCTTCATTCCACCACCAAGTCTCCCTTTCTTCCAGATGTTAGTCCACACGGTCGCCACCCTATGCGGCCACCCGTATGATCCACATATATAGAGGGCAGTCTCGCGGAGCAAACTATTGTTATACGTATATGTTTATTGTACGTTATGTTTAACATATATAACTATATGTTAAACATAAGTGTCATAAGTTACTAACCTAACCTCACTATAACCCCTAAAAATTACTAACCTAACCTCACTATAACCCCCTAAAAGTTACTAGCCTAACCTCACTTAAGTTATTAACCTAACCTCACTATAACCCCTAAAAGTTACTAACCTAACCTCATTATAAGTTACTAACCTAACCTCACTATAACCCCTAAAAGTTACTAACCTAACCTCATTATAACCTCCTAAAAGTTACTAACCTAACCTCACTATAACCCTAAAAGTTACTAACCTAACCTCACTATAACCCCTAAGAGTTACTAACCTAACCCTACCATAACTCCCTAAAAATTACTAACCTAACCTCACTATAACCCCCTAAAAGGGGTCCATACAATAACCGGAACGGAGATTATGTCCGGAACGGAGTTTGTATATATAGGCGCTATATAGGTAGGGCAGGGAGTGAAGGGGGATATAGTGAAGGGAGTAATAGGTGTGTCATGGGGTACAAAAGGGAGGAAGTAAGGAAAGCAAGGTGGTTTTAAACTGCAATTTTTTCTGATAATAGCGAGCGGGAGTGACCAGTGAGACGAGGTAACGGCATCGTGACGTCACGGTGACGTCACGATAACAAGACGCACGTAGCAAATACGTGAAGTGTGAACCGGGACATAGTCATATACTACATCTTGATAAATATGGTATAATAATAAGTGTGCTTACTTGGATAGGCAATTCTCGAAGGAGAAGCAGCTTAGGCAGTGGAAATCCAGGGAATCTCCTTCCCATAATTTCACCCGTCCTTGGAGAGAGGAACACATTTGTAGTGTACCCAGTTCCTGCATGCACTGCATTCGATGCAGTCATTTATACATTCGTTTTGGCAGTGAGTACAGGGGTACTGTACAACAGGTTTCTTCGTTTGTTTACGAGACATGTTGGACATGTTTTATCAGAGACTGATGACTTTTTCAGAAATCGGTTAGTTTATATAACCTTCATCAGAGATTGACTAGTGATTAACTAGCACGCTTCATTAGTTCGAATCCGAGACGAGACCATGCTACTACTACTACTACTACTACTACTACTACTACTACTACTACTACTACTACTAATAATAATAATATTACTACTACTACTACTGAATAGAGACGTCATCATACCCTTACATACATCATATACTACATCCTATATTCATACATCAATACATACATCATACCCATCAATATACCGGAACTCTGTTCCGGAAAATAATCTCCGTTCCGGAAAATAATCTCTGTTCCGGACCGTTCCGGTTATTGTATGGACCGCCCTAAAAGTTACTTATATTGCCGTAGGCGGCCGCATGGGGCCCGCGGCCGCATTGGGGAGACACCAGTCCACACACCTCTTCTCCAGCTCTCAGTATGCTTTCCTTTACCGTATTTTACAGCTTATGACGCACTTTTGCCCCTAAAAAATACCCTGAAAAACACTCATGTGTCTTCCAAGACAAATGTTGTAGGAGGTTAGCTTAGGTAGCTATTCAATTCACCTCTTATTTGATGTAACCTCAGTACTTATCCGTTACAAGTATTTCGAAAAGACATTCAAATCAACTAATCTGTCTGCACACTGTGATGTTTACTGCGTTACTGGCGGGAGTCATTCTGCCCCTCAGATTGGAGCCAACAGTCATTCCGTGTATAAGGAACTGTTACATCAGATGAAAGTTTGTATACATATGTACATGCAGCCATCACAAATACTACACACATACAGGAAAATTCAAACAATACATACGTGGTGAGGCACAGGAGGCAGGCAATGTACTGAGGTACTCCAATGTGTCTTAGTAATCTTATTAACTTTCCTCTATTTACTGTGTCGTACGCCTTTTCAATATCTATAAATACTAAGTAAAGTTCTTTCTTTTGGAGTTTGTTTCTTTCAATAATTTCTTTTAGTGTAAATATATTTTCCATTCCACCTCTGCCTTTCCTGAACCCACTTTGCTCCTCTCCTAACATCGTTTTCCTCTATCCACAATTTCAACTTCTCATTAATAATCATTCCAAAAAACCTTGGCTAGTATGTTCATGACAGCTATGGGCCTATAATTGGCTATGTCCTCCTTTCTTTTCCTTCTCCTTTGTGGATTAGGGTCACTCTGCACCTACATTACCCCCGCTTTGGGCACCAAAAAATAGTATTACTAACCTAACCTCACTATAATCTTACCAATAACCTCCTAATGAGACCTAAGGGCGGGAAAGGACTAAAATTTTACCAGGTTATGTTAGATTATATTGAAGTTAGGTTAGTTATTTAGCTGTAGTTTTTTAAGCTCTCCCCCACTCTATTATTACGTTTTAGAGGTATCTGAAGGGATCTGTGAAGGTCAGGAGGAAATAAAACCACTATAGAGCGGAAAGTACTCTAGAATTTTACCAACATATTTTTTTTCCGCAAGTGAATCGTCTCCATCACATGCTGAAGCAGACATTATACAGATAACGTGAATGATAAGGCCGGCAGAGAGGGCCCACTTCTCTTCCATAATAACCCCCTGTTACCTTCTATAGTAAGCCCACACTCACCTGAGGAAGCCGTAGTGGCCGGTGTTGGTGTAAACCTTGGTGTTGGCGAACCAATGGGCTGGGGTCACCAGGGAGGAGTCAGGCCTCACCACACGACCTTCTATCCTGTACCGCCCCACCCCTGCCCCTCCATCCTCCTCAGCCTCACCACACACCCACACACACCACCACACACGCCAGCCACACCACGCGAGTCATCACGGTGGTCCACATCACTGTAGCAAAACAGACAAGACAGGAAATACATACACCTTCCCTTTCTCCTCCTCCTCTTCTTCTTTTGACGTCTTGAATTCGCTTTGACGACCTTCTATTTTTAAACTCCTTTTCCTCTGCTTTCTTCTTCCACTCTGCCTTTATATTCACTGCTTATGTAGTTCTCATTTGTACGTTTATCATCATTTCAATTATCAAGTTTTTATCTATTCATTTATTTCGTTCTATATTTTTAATTAAGGGTTGTTTCCCGTGTTGCTAGCTCCTTTTCCTAATATTTTCCCATACTTTGCCTTTTTTCACTATCTTTACAGTGCTCATTTGTAATTTTGTAATAATTATATGGCTTCTCGTTTGATATTCCGATTTATTGTTTTAATCAGATGGTCTCGCATGTGTTATTTATGTCACTACGTCGTCTGCTACTGCCTTCATCCTTCAGCCCACACTGGGGGATGCAATCAATACTCGTCTTGTATGTAGACATTTTACTCATAGTTGGCTTATAAAAGTTTATTTTAGATGTTTTCACCTATCACTTGTTTAACTATATCAATATTGTGGAGTAGGTAATAGTAGGTGTTGTGTAGTGTGCCGGTGTCGAATTAACGGGGCTCACCTGCAGTGCTCACTCTGCTCAGTTGTTGTTTACTCTTAAAATGTGCCGTGTTCCTCGACACTGATCTATGTAAGTATAGATGGTAATAATGGACGAGGACTTCGCGGTATTTTTCAGACACCGACAAATTTTTCCTGGCCTACAATAGGTGCTTTTTCGGATAATTTATAGTTTCACCCAACCAACGATTTTCTGATGCGCCGCGGCCTTATGTTTTTCTGGTGTGTTTTTATGCGTTTTGAATGAATCTGCTAACCGTTTCTGTCGCAATGTTTTTTTTTTATTTTTTTTATTATTATTATTTTTTTTATTTTTTTATTTTTTTTTTTTTTTTTTTTTTTTTTTTTTTTTTTTTAGGTAGATAAAGGTTAGCTTTTTTTAGTTAGGTAAAGGTTAGGTTAGGTATAGGTTAGGTTAGGTGTGGGTTAGGTTAGGTAGAGGTTAGGTTAGGTTTAGGTTATTTTTTTAGTTTTTTTGTCATTTTTGAAGAAAAAAAAAAAAAAAAAAAATTGCGACAAACAGTTAGCAGATTCATTCAAAACACATAAAAACACACCAGAAAAACATAAGGCGCATCAGAAAATCGTTGGTTGGGTGAAACTATAAATTGCCCGCTTTTTCTAATGGAGATATTTTTATTTTGCGCAAAACCATAGTTTTCAACAAAAAAACTGAAAAAAAAGAATCACCGAATTTTATGGTACCGTTGCCATTAAAATCGGTAATAATGGACGAGGACTTCGCGGTCGTTTTCAGAGACACCGACTATTTTTTCCTGGCCTACAATAGGTGCTTTTTCTAATGGTGATAGTTTTATTTCTCCAAGGCGTGTCTCCGCCTTGGAGACACGCCCAACATTCTTGATCTTTTCCTAACTACTAACCTTTCTGCTTACTCTGTGAAACTATTCTCTCCGTTGGGTTCCTCCGATCACAATCTTATATCTGTAACCTGTCCTATCACTCCGGTGCCGCCTCGGACCCACCTAAGCGGAGGTGCTTCTGGCACTTCAGCTCAGCTAAGTGGGAAGACCTAAGGCAGTACTACTCTGATTTTCCTTGGAATGATTACTGCTTCCATGTCAAAGACCCATCTCTTTGTGCAGAGCGCATAATTGAGGTCATAGTCTCTGGCATGGAGGCGTACATTCCACACACTTTCTCTAATCCTAAAGCCTGTCAACCTTGGTTTAACTCTCCTTGTTCTCATGCTGTCCGAGATAGAGAGGTGGCTCACAAACGGTACCGTAAGCATCCATCTCTTGAAACTCCTGCCCTTTATATTTCTGCCCGTAATCATGCCAAATCTTTACTTCAACTTACCAAAAACTCTTTCATTCATAGAAAATGTCAATCTTTCTTAATCAAATTCCTCTCGTGACTTCTGGCATCTAGCAAATAACATCTCTAACAATTTTTCTTCTACATCTTTCCCTCCTATGCTTCACCCAGATGGCTCCACAGCTATCTCATATATTTCTAATGCTGAACTCTTCGCTCAAACCTTTGCTAAAAATTCCACTCTGGTTGATGAAGGGCTTGTTCCTCCTTCTCCTCCACCCTCTGACTATAGTATGCCTGTCATTAAGATCCTTCGTAATGATGTTTTCTTTGCCCTATCTGGCCTAGATCCTCGGAAGGCTTATGGTTCTGACGGAGTCCCTCCTATTGTTCTCAAAAACTGTGCTTCTGTGCTTGCACCCTGCCTTGTCAAACTTTTCCGTCTTTGTCTATCTACTTCCACCTTTCCTTCTTGCTGGAAGTTTGCTCACATCCAACCTGTTCCTAAGAAGGGTGACCGTTCTAATCCTTCAAACTACCGTCCCATAGCTTTGACTTCCTGCCTTTCTAAAGTTTTTGTATCTATACTTAATAAGAAGATTCTTAAGCATCTATCTGCTCACAATCTTCTATCTGATCGTCAGTACGGTTTCTGTAAAGGGTGATCTACTGGCGATCTTCTAGCATTCCTAACTGAATCTTGGTCATCCTCCTTTAGGGGTTTCGGTGAAACTTTTGCTGTTGCCCTTGACATATCAAAAGCTTTTGATAAGAGTCTGGCACAAATCTTTAATTTCCAAACTACCCTCATTCGGTTTCTATCCTTCTCTCCGTACCTTCATCTTAAAGTTTCCTTTCAAACCGTTCTATTGCAGCTACTGTAGACTGACATTGTTCTTCTCCTAAATCTATCAATAGTGGTGTTCCCCAGGGTTCTGTCCTATCACCCACTCTCTTTCTATTATTCATTAATGATCTTCTAAGTCTAACTCAAAGCCCTATCCACTCCTACGCTGATGATTCTACCCTCCATTTTTCAACTCCGTTTATTAGACGTCCAACTCAACAGGAACTAAGTGATTCACGGAGAGATACCACCGAGCGCCTAACTTCTGATCTTTCTATAATTTCTGATTGGGGCAAAGCAAACCTTGCTTTGTTCAATGCCTCAAAAACCCAATTTCTTCACCTATCTACTCGACAAAACCTACCAGATAACTATCCCCTCTTCAATGACACTCAACTGTCTCCTTCTACAATGAACATTCTAGGACTATCCTTTACTAAAAATCTGAACTGGAAATCTCACATCTCATATCTTTTGCTAAAACAGCTTCTAAGAAGTTAGGTGTCCTGTGGTGTCTGCGTCCTTTTTTTTCTCCCTCCCAATTGCTTGCTCTCAATTGCCCCATGTATGGAGTATGTCTCACATGTTTGGGGAGGATCCACTCATACAGCTCTCCTAAACAGGGCTGCGTCAAAAGCTTTTCGTCTCATCAACTCCTCTCCTCTGACTGACTGTCTTCAATCTTTAAATCACGCTGCAATGTTGCTTCTCTTGCTCTCTTCTACGTTATTTAATGCTCACTGCTCTTCTGAACTTGCTAACTGCATGCCTCCCCCCCTCCCGCGGCCTCGCTGCACAAGACTTTCTACTCATTCTCATCCCTATTCTCTCCATCTTCCTAATGCAAGAGTTAATCAGTATCTTTACTCTTCATCCCTTTCACTGGTAAACTCTGGAACTCTCTTCTGTTTCTATTTTTCCACTTTCCTACGTTAAACTCTTTTCAAAAGAAGAGTAACAAGACACTTCCCGAACT
>JACEEZ010014443.1:0-7500 GCA_016584305.1 Chionoecetes opilio
AAAAACTAAAAAAAACCCGGGTCGGAAGGCGATAAAGAAAGGAATGATGCAAGATAGTGTAGTGATCAAAGTCTCCATCTGCCCAGGAATTTCGGGAGTTTTATGCTGATATTTTCATTTGATGATTATCTGCATAGGTCATTTGATCTCTCCACGATGTTGTATATCTACCCTGGGACGACCCCATATTTCATGATGAAGTGAACACCCAGATTAAGAGTATGAAGCTGAATAAAGCCTGTGGCCCTGACGGGGGTTCCTCCTGGTATATTTCGAAGCCTCCCAGCACAATGAATATTCTAATCACAGGTTTGTTTAACATGGTATTTACTTCTGCCTCTTATCCATTTTTCGTGGACTAATGTAATTTGGTGACGATTTTAAAAAAGGAAATCGTAGAGACCCAAGAAACTACAGGGGAATAAGTATCATGAACTCGATCGCAAAGCTCCATGATCTGATATTGTGCGCGAGACTGAACCAGTGGTTCAAGCCTTTCGAGAGCAGGCGGGAGCGCAAAAGGGGGTCGCGGCTGCGTAGAACATATTGTCACCTTACTTCTACTAACAGCCCTAGCTAAGAAAAAGAAAAGAATGTTTTATATAACATTTGTAGCTTCTCGCAGGCGTATGTCCTTGTACCCAGAATCGTGTTTTTCACTGTTTGAAGAGGTTAGGTTGGGGAGCAGTAATGTTGGGGGCAATATTTGCCATGTATAATGTTACTAACGCATATTAGGAACAGCATTGATTGCCACAAACTATAGGAGTAGGGCAAGGGCTCTCCAACATCATGTTTTCCCTGTTTATCATCTACGTTAATGATCTAATTAAAAATTTAAAGGAAATTGGTAATTCAGAGGGTTTTTTTGTCAGGGTTTACACTTGTTGGTCCTTATGGACGATACGGTATTGTTTATCGACGAGTAGGACAAACATGAAAAGGGAAAGCTGTCATTGCTATGTCAGTTTGTAAGAATTATGGCATGAAAGTGAATAAGACTAAGACTAATTTCATGGTTATCTGGGTTCGGATGCTGACAGGCTTCTATGATTGTAGATGGACTGGTTGTGGGAAACACTGTCAACGCACACTTTCCTCGGCTCACCCTTCACCCGGGAGACGACTCTGCGTCGTCGGCGGTCAGGGCTCACCGCTCAGGATAAGATGGCTCACTTTAATAAGTTTGTTTCCTTTTTGCATAAAAATAATGACGTGCCTCATTGTAAAGAAAAGAGTGTTTGATGCTGTAGTATTATCTGCTGTCTTGTATGGATGTGAGTCGTGGCTGAATGCAGATTTGGAAACCAATAGTTAAACTATATAACTGGTCACTTAAACAGATGCTTGGAGTCCGGGGTACGACTTTTTAATGTTTTTTTGTTACATCAAAACCCCCCCGGGGGGGATTCACCTTTTTCGGGTGGGGGGGTTTTGAAGCGGGGTCGAGGGGCCCCACCACTTTTGGCGGCCGCCTCCCCTTTTTGGGTTCGGGGGGTTCCGTCGGCCCGTGGCCCAAGCCTCCCCCTTCGTAAATGGGAGGGGGAGCCTTGGGTTGAGTCGCCTTATGCTTCCTCCCCCTTTTCTCCTTTTTTAGGGGCTTCTAGGCCCGGTGAGACCCTTCTCTTCCGTCTCAGCTTTTTTTTCCCTTTTATATTTCCCCACCCCTCCCCCCTCCCCACGGGTTTGCCGTGCGTGGAATCCTGAAATTTTTCCCCGCCCCGCCCCATTTGGAAAGGGGAGTCCACCGCGGGGGGTTTTGTATTTCCCCTTTCGGGGGCAAACCCCGTTTCCCTTGGTGGGGGGGTTTGGGGGGTAAGACGGGAGGTCCAGGGGGCCCCCGTGGATCAATCGGCGGTCATGCTTTGGTGGGGCCCAAAGGGGGAAAGGGGGGGCCTTGGGGGGCCCCGCATCGGCCCCGCGGTTTCCCAAAACACACTGGGCAACCAAAGGGTTTTAATTTCCCTGCTACCCCTGGAGCTGTTGGGGAGGCCCTTTCCCCCAACGGGGACAGCTTCCCCTTTTGGGGCCCGTGGTGGGTGGGGGCTTGGGGGGTGAAGAAATTTTTGTTTTTTGTAAAAAACCCAAAAAATTTCCCCCCGGCCGCCTCTCTCCCTGAGGGCCCGGGTTTGCCCTCGATTTTCCCCAAATGAACCCTCTCCCCATTGCCACTCTGGCGCCTTTCCAGGCCCGGGACGTGGAAACAAAAACGGGCAGCCCCCCCTTTTTCCTCCCCCTTTCCAGCCCCCGGGTTGGTTGGCGGTCCCCGATCAAGGGACCCCAAAGAAAAGGGATTGGAGACGAGCCGGGCCCTCAGGGCCTTCTACGTTGGCACCTTGCTTCGGGCCAACGTGCCCGGGCCCTTGTCTTTACAGAGCTTTTAACATGATTTTTAAAAGGCTTATTGGGGTTTTCGCCGCTTTCCGTCTTTTTATGATGACAATGGACAATCAAATGGGGTAAAAAAATTTTGCTGGGGGCAGATGATGTTTCCCTCGGGCTTATGGGGAAACCCACAAAGAGGGAAATTGGAGCGAGACATTACAGAGCCAAAATTTTCGCTCCGTAAAGTTGGAGACGGCCCGATGACTACATCCCCCCCAATTTTGAAAAACTACAACATTACTCCCCCCTGTCCCCCACAGCCCACCCTTTTTGGTAGGGCTTTTTAAAAGGGAAAAAGTGGTGGAAATTTTTTTCCCCTTCCCGCGGGGGTACTTAGAAAAAAGAAATTGGAATGACCCCGGAAAGGGAAACCTAAAAAGGTTAGGCCCGGGGGGTTTAACCCACCCAAAAGCCCTTTTCCCTCAGGTCGGATGCCTTCCACAGGCCCATCACCGAAGACAGCATTTTCGTTTACCTTTAAAAACCTCTTTCCAAAGTTCAATACCAGAAAAAGGCGAGTCTAAAAATAGGGCCCTCTTGATTTTTCGGAGGCGAAATACAAACATTTTTTCCCCCCGGGGAAAAAGTTAACGGGTCTAAAAGGTTTCGGGGGGAAGCAAAAACATAAACATTATAACTTGCTATGGATAAATTTCCCCCCGATTTCCATCAGGATGGGCCCCCCGGGTTCTAAAATAAAGCCTTTATCGACCCCCCTATGAGTGCTATGAGGCTAAACCCTTTGGGCAGGGAAAAAAAATTTGTAAATCCCCCCTCCCCTGTGGTCGTCCCGGGGCGTTGGGTTCCCAGGGCCACAGCGGGACGTACGTAAAACCCCCTTTATTTGCTTCCACTGCCGGGGTTGATCACCACCGAGTTCCCGCCCAAGGGGGACTTAAAAATTTAGAAAAAGACACCCTTTATTTTGGGCCAACCCCCAAAATTTATCAGTTTTGGGGAGCGCCAGAAAGAGAACTTTCCCACAGACAAGGGGGCGGGGGAGGAAGCAGGCCCTACGTTTCCGCGAGGGCTGCTGCTTCTTCTGGGGCCCCTAACCAGCCTCCTACATTTCCACCCCCAAACATCTTTAAAAAACCAAAAACCCACCCATCCCAATGAAAAAATAAGTTCTCGCTACTGCCGTGGGGATTCTGTGGAGTTGCTGACCCTCCATAATGGCCTCCAACCCCCTTTTGTGTAGTGCATGCCGCTCGCGAAAATAGGGACAATAGTGACCTCCTTTAAGAGGCTCCCAAAATCCCACCCTAAAAAAGGGGAGTCTCAGAAGCGAACTGGGGCATTTCCCACTGAGTCCTTAGATTTAAAGTGGGGTCCCCCCGGCAAAAAATTAAATTGCTGAGCAGAAGGTGTGGCCCCGTGCGTAAAAAAGTTTACACTAGATAGGTGTGGGGATACTGACGTGACTCCAAATATCCTGCCCCTGTTCCCCACCCCTGAAGCGGCTAGCGACAAAAAGCTCTCCCTCACGCTGATGGCGAAGGGGGTAAAAAATTTAGGGGACACAAAAAGCAGTTGATAGCCATGTAAAAAGCAATTTTAAAGACCCTCGTCGGGAGCTATCGGGAACTTAGAAGTGGAAATCACCGTATGAAAAATCGGATCTTTGGTGGGAGATACGGTATTACTACTGGGGGGGTTTCCTGAAAGGAGAACCCCGTTTTAAACCGCCGGATGTACGAAAAGCCCCCAACCCGGGAATCGGGGGAAGTACAAAAATTAGTTTACCATCTTCTACAACACAAAAAAAAGATGGGGGCCCTTTCCCAAATAGCCCCAGCGTCTAAAAGGGCCGAAAGGGCTTCTGCATCAACTTCACGCACAAAAATAACATCTTCAATCCCCCAAATGGAATATTCGGGGATTACGTGAAAAATTGGGAGGAACGGGTCCTTTCACCCAAACGAGTTGGACCCAGAAATTATCTGTTTACAAAAAACAATGAGGGGGCAGGGAAGGTGTCTCTCCCCGACGGGTTTTTAACCTTCCACACCCCACCTCCAGCAGGTGGGGGGCCCTTTAGGGGGGTTTGGGGGTTTACCATCGTGGGGGATGCCCCCTTAAAACGCCCTTTCCCGCTCCCAATCCCCCTTGCAGGTTTTTGTGCAGGTCGTATCCATCTGCAAAAGGGACCTACCCTTTTGGTAAAATATACTCCCCTCCAAAGGGAGGGGACATACCTCCCCGGGTCTTGGGGATTTTTACCCGCCAGTTTCCCCCGTCCATTTTTTCCTTGGAGACATGAATGGGCGGCATTTTCTGGGGGGGTTTCCACCAAAAAATCGTCGCGGTGATTCTCTGAAAACTTTTAAGATGGAAAAAAACCTAAAATATTTTAAAAAACACGGGAGAAACCAACACATTTCCATTTTCAGACGGGAACAGAGGGTATTGACCTATCACTCGAGGGCCACAAAGGGCGCCCTCGACTTTTCAGGGGGGGGGCCGATTCTCTTCGGGGGAAATGGGCCATTTTTCCCATACTACTTAAAGCATTTTCCCGCCCCCCTTCCCCGTGTCTCCCAAAATGGTCCCCCTCTCTGGCCCGATGGGAGGGCTTTTAAAAGGGTTGTGTTTTTGAACAAACAATAGATGACTTTCCCAAAAATAGATGAGGCCGTAGATTAAATTTGTGTCTCCCAACCAAATTTTTAGCCCCGCTGAGCATCCCCCCCACATAGGATCTTTCTCTCGCCGACCGTTCCGTTGGGGGGACTCGGGGCTGACGGGGAGCGAGGAGGGCACTCCCGTGCAGAGACGCAATACCTTTTGCGGGCCCAAATTCAGGGAGACCTAAAAAAAAATTTTTTCCCCGGTCAAGAGCTAGATTTCCGGGGTTATGAAAGGGGGTCGTCACTCCTTTTTGGAGGGGGTTTTTAAGTACGATCTGTGCATCTACCCCGGTTTTTCCAAGGTTTGGGAAAGAAATGAGGGAAAAGGGAAAAGGGGAAATTTTTTCCCATCCTCCCCTCCAGTTCTATTTGAAATTTTTTTGGGGACCCTGTGGCCCGATCCCTTGACTGTAGCAGAGGAATTTGCTTCCCATTTTTTGTCAGTGGCGGGAGGGCAGACCTTGGTCTCCAAGTGTAGGGACAGGGCTGCGACAGGAACAGAGAGGCAAAAATTTTTCATCCAGAGGCGGGGGAAAATTTTCAATGTTCTTTTTACCCTCGTGAAACTATTTAAACCATGAAAGGGTTTGGCGCGGGCACTTCCCCGGCCCAAAATGAAAAAAATATGCGATGCTCTGTAAACTAAGGGGATGGGGCTCTAGATTTTTGTTGGCATCTAAAAGGATCGGGGTTGAAGGGAAACCCTTCCCCAAATAGTGGGGGGGGGGGGCGGTGGTGATCCCCATCCCCAAACCTGGGAAGGGGCCAAATAAGGACGAATTTCCGGGGCCCCTATCCCCCCAAATTATGTGTGTTTTAAGTTATTTGAAAAAATGGTAAATAGTCGACTTGTATGGTTTTTGGGAAAGGAAAAAATTTTTTTTCCCCTTCTCAGTGTGGATTCCCTAAGCCTCACTTACTAAAGGAAGCGGGTTTTTTCCCTTTGAGTCATCCCTATGGGGGCATTTTGCCTCTCGACAACACCCTGTGGGCCAAACTTTTTTTGGGCCTTGAAAAGGCTTTTCGAACGGCTTGGGGGGGCACGGGATATTTCAATCTCTGTAAGATTTGGGCTAAGAGGTCGTTTGCCTGTGTTTCCCCTGAGTTTCCCAGCCCAAAACCGGGGTTTTTAGGGGTTCGAGTTGGCAACCTACTGTCTTCTGAACCCCCCCGCTTCCAGGTGGATCCCCCCCAAAGGGAGCGTTTGAGTGTAGCTCTGTTGCTGTGGCCATCAATTTTGGGAAATTGGGGGATGTACTGCCGAAGGGGGTTGTTAGTACATTTTACCCTGGATTTATTTATCATTTTTTTGCTGTTTCCGGATGTCGGGTTTAGAAAAAAAAGGGAAAACTTCAACTTTTATTGAAAAGGTTTGTGAATGGCGCCCAATCGGGGTTCCCGGGGTTTTTTCCAACGAAGACTTTGCGGTTATTTTGCAGAACCCCTGGGGGGTTCATCCCGCCCAGACCCGTTAAACTTTTCGGGAAAAGGTTTCCAAAGAGGGAAGAGAAACCCCTTTTTTGGATAAATTTTTACAAAGACTGAATTTTGGGTACCCCCCCCCTTCGTGCTCTCAAGACTGATTTTCTCGGGAACCCCGGGATCTAAATGGGAAAAACCTCCGCACACCACCCGGGGGGGTGATGCGCTACATCTTACTTCACCGCTCACTTATCCTTTTGAAGCTTGAATAGGAATTTTGAAAATGTACTCCTCTGCCAAAAACCCCCTCGACCCGCGGGGTGGGTTCGGTTTCATCATTTTGGGGTGTCGGCCAAAAAGGGGGTTCAGGGCATCTTCCCCTCCCCCGGGCTTTGGTGGATGGGGGTGTCCTCCCCTTGGATCTTCAACGCCCCGGCCTCCTGTTAAGATGTTTGGGAATTTGCCTCCAAAGCCTCCCTGAATCAATAGCTTTTCCGGGGCTGTTTTTCTTTTGAAATTAGGATGCAAATTTACCATTGGGGGAAGAAGCTTGCCCCCAAAACCCCCCTTGGGGGCCGAGACGGGTATTTGGAGACGCTATCCTTCCCGCTTTGGGTATGGCCGCCCTTTGGGGATACGAAAGTCGGTCCATGGTTCTCCCGAAGTTCCTTTTGCAAAAGGGCCTTTTCCCCCTCAAAAGGGTCTTTACCTCCTCAGGCTGGCCGGGGCCCAGTTTTAGACCACTTTTTCACACATCCCGAGTTCGGTCCTTTTGGGTTTTCGAAAAAGGGGTTTTTTCGGGTCGTAAATTCCCCCGTTTAACAAAGGGGGTCAGAATTTTCCCAAATGTTTCATCTGTTTTTTACGGGAAATAAAATGCATTTTATTGCTCCCATGAAATTTTTTTTACCCTTTCCCGGGGTTTCTTTTACAATTTTTTATGATTCTTGTAGTGTCTTCAATCACTATGTAAAATTTTTAACCCCCCCCATCCGCTGGTCAAAGCCAACCTGGGAAGGGGTTTTCTGCTCAAGAGGGAGGGCCGGACGGTAAACTTTTGTTG
>JACEEZ010014443.1:12500-15000 GCA_016584305.1 Chionoecetes opilio
AAGTCCGCCCGGAGGCGGCTTTGCGGCTAGTCTTAATAATAAAAGGGGGAAATGTGTGTCTGTGGTGTGGTGGTTTGTGGTGTGGGTGTGTGGTATAGGGTTTCCCCCCGTGGGGAAAAAACTCATATGGCAATTTTGGAATCAGGTTGACCAGGGGAAGGTATAAGGGCCCACTTATGGGATGATCCGTCCTTTTTTTTTTTTTTTTTTAGCAGCATTAGCAGAATGTGAAAACAAAGTGAGTTGCGAGAATTTAGGAAGCCTTGATGTTGGGTGATGGGGTAATGGGAGAGTGAAATGGGTGGGGGGGGTGATGGGTAATGGGTGGGGGTGATGGGTATGTAGTGAATGGGTGGGGGGTGATGGGTTGGGGGTGATGGGTGATGGGTGAGGGAATAGGTGGGGGGTGATGGGTAATGGTAAATATAAACGAAAGTGTGTCTGTTGTCTGTCTGTCTGTCTCTGTTTGTGTGGTTGGTGTGGTGTGTCTGGTATAGGTTCCGTCCCCCGTGGCAAAACACCTCATATGGCACATTTTTGGAACCGGGTTGGACCAGGGGAAGGTCTAAGCCCAATATGAGATGATCCGATCCATTTTTTCTTTTTTTTTTAGCAGCTATTAGCGAGAATTTTTGAAAAAAAAAAGTGGATTGCGAGAATGAGGAAGCCTTGATGTAGGGTGATGGGTAATGGGAGAGTGAATGGGTGGGGTGATGGGAATGGGTGGGGGGTGATGGTGAGTGAATGGGTGGGGGGTGATGGGTTGGGGGTGATGGGTATGGGTGAGGGAATAGGTGGGGGGTGATGGGTAATGGTAAATTGGGGGGGGGGAAAGGGGGGTGTTGGGTGGGGGTTTGGTTGTGGTGTGGTGTGGGGGTGTGGGGAAAAGGGTCGTAGGTGGGGGAATACCCTCATTTACATTTTTGGAAAGTTGAAGGGGGAAGGTTTTCAAGCCCCCAATCCCCGAGGATGAGTCCGATCCCTTTTTTTCTTCTTTTTTTATGAGGAGCCAAATTTAACATAATTGGGAAAAAAAATTTTTTCCAAATTAAGGGAAATTGGAAAAGTATGTTATGTATGGGGGATAAAATGTGTATGTTAAAGTTGTTAAATGTGTATAATTGGGGTAAAAGGGTTGGGGTAAAAATTTTTGAGAATATGGTTATGGGGAATGGGTTTTATAATGGTGTTTTTGGTAAAAAGGGGAAGTAAATGTTTTTATGTAATTATAATTTATTAATTATAATGTTTAAAAATAATACATTTTAATTCATAAAATTTCAAAATATAAGGGGATTAAAGTTTTTTGTAAAAAATAATAATATATATATAAATATATATATTAATATATATAATAAAATAAAATATTTTTATAATATATTTTTTTATATAAATAAATAAAATATATTATATTATTTTTTATAATATACATATAAAATTTATAAATATATAAATCCTAAATAATAAGTTAATATATATATTTTATTAATATAAATATAATATAATATATTATATATATATATTAATATATATATATATTTATATATAAATATATAATTATATATTATTATATATATATATATATATTATAATATTAATTTGAATTAATAATATATATATATATATATATATTAATATATATATATATATATAAAATATTAATTTTATATATAATATATATATATATTATATATTATATATATATATATATATATTATTAATATATATATAATATTATATATATATATAACTAATATTATATTATATATATAAAATATATAATATATATATATATAATTTTATAATATAATATAATATATATATATATATTTAAATATAATATTATATTATATATATATAATATATATATATATATTATATATATTATATTATATATATATATTAATTTTATATATAATAATATATATATATATATAATATATATATATATTTTAAAAAATATTATATATATTATATATAATATATATTATTAATAATTATTATATATATATTAATATATTATATATAAAATTTTAATATATATATTATATATAATATATATTATTATAATATATATATATAAATATATATATATTATTATATAATTATATATATTATATATATATAATATATATATATAATATATATATTAAATTTTATATTATATAAAATATATATTTAATTATAATAAAAAAGAAAAAAATTTTTTTATAAAATATATATATATTAAATATTATATATATTATATTTTATAATATATTATATATATAAAAATATATATATATTTAAAATATATATATATTTTAATTATATATATATTTTTATTATATAATATATTTTATATATACTTTTAAAATAATTAAAATATATATATATAATATATATATAATTTTAAATATTTATATTATAATTATTATTTATTAATATATATAATATATATAATATATATATTATATATAAAATTATATAAAAAAAAATAATTATATAATTTGGGGAAAAT
>JACEEZ010014443.1:20000-32887 GCA_016584305.1 Chionoecetes opilio
GATCCTTGAAGGCCTCCCTTTCCAGTTGAATGGCAAGTGTCTCCCTGTTCCTGGTCCTTGAACGATGGACAGTGCTCGGCGAAATGACAACCTGACTGACATCGTGGCCCAAGTCCTTCGCTGTCGCGATGTAAGCGCTCGAGGCCTGACGCACGGACAGCCCTTCTCGGTCCCAGGCCGACGTTAGCTCGATATTTAGGGACAGCTTGTTTGTTGGTGCTCGCCGGGGTAATTTTGTTGCCGGTGCCTTGAAGTCGCCGTCCTCATCTTCCGACGATGTAGTAGACGATGAGGAAAGGCCAGATCGCGGATAGGGGACCTTCTCCAGTAGGCGTTCCGTTTCAGCCTCCTGCTTCCGCTTGCGGTTTTCCAACTTCTTAGCGGCTTCCTTTTTCTTCTTTTCTTTCGCCACTTCGGCGACATCGACGCCGGCCATGGACGAACTGGAACGATCTTCTCTCTGCGAAATGAGGAAGCTTTTGTCCTCATCCAAGATATTCCTCCTTTCAAGAACGTCTGCGCTGGAGTTGTCGAAAAGATCTTCCAGGTCGCCCTTCCAAATCTTCCGCTTCAGCTCGGCCCCGTCAGTTATCCTGTTCCGATCCTCCTTCAGGGCTTGGTACTCCTCGAACAGATTTTTGACGTTCTTCCTAATGTTCGCGTCGGTTTTCGTTGTCAGCTTCGCCTTGCCCCAGATGGCCTTCAGCTTCTCACTCGTTGCCGACACGGAATCAGGGACAGTTTTCTTGAATACGTGGTGCTGATACATGAAGAAAAGGAACACTTGCTCCCGCGAGGGCAAGCGAGCACCAAGGATGTCTGGTTCTGGAGCTTTGTCGAGCAACCAAATCTGCAAAGACTTTCTAGTAGCCGCCATTTTACCTAAGAAAGAAAGAAAAAATGTATCTAATTCTACATAAACCAATTACATCTACGATTCTACATCGACACACAAATAGGTATATGTAAGAATGTCTTTATTTCACAGTTTATATCAACTCGAAACACGAACAATAGACACAGTCCTTACCATCCGGTCCGCACTCTCAGCCCGTGTCTCACAATCTGCCGCCGCAGTCGCCCGGCCACGCGGCGCAACACCACGTGCTGCAGTTGCCTAGCAACAGCCGTGAGATGTTGGGGCACCTCCGTTCCGCGCGGCCCGGCCGTTAGACAATAGGCCTTTAGACGCAGAGGCCAGAGGTCCCATGTACTGATATGTTTACATTTTTTCCGTTTTCCCGTGCGGGCAACATGGGTGACTATTAATTTTTTCGTAAATAGTTTTTTTCGTTTACTCCACATAAGAGCCCCTCTCAGTAATGAAGTTACTTTCATAGTATCATGAATTACTCACATACATATCACATACACTTCAATCTCCATGTTAATCACAATCTTCGTATAATTATATGAATGAATATCTGTAGTACTTGTATATGTCTTATACATGATTAATATGAACGTGATAAATATGAGGTACATCAGTATTGTTGTTCAAGTGAAGTATGACTGTAAGAAAGTTACGGGTCCAAGTGGCATAGCATATGTTTATAGAAATCTTCGAAAACTGTTTAAGGAAGATACGCTGCCAGACGTACGATCGCACGGGAGGCTGACAAGGGAGGGAGGGGGTGCTTGGGATTAAACCCACGTGTGGTAGTCGATAGAAGGTGTCGTACCTCAGGCATCAACACACTGCTGTACACATTAATGCTTCTTATATACTTTGCTGGTATTCGTCAGTTGCATTTATATTTATGTATACATCAAGAAAGTTCTCTGTGTAGGAAAAGTTGTATATATCTGGCCCTTCATACTATAATAATAGGAATAGTGGGCGCTGCAGTGAATCATTTGACAAATGCTTATTCGACGATTAATATGTCCCATTTTCATTAAAAACATGCGAGAAAATTATCTACATATATTAATGTAACGAAACAGCAACAGAAAAGGTCTTATAGTAAAGCCCGCAATAGTACTTTTTTCCAATGAAAAAATAGAAATACTGGCGTTGTGTAGCAACCCCAGCTTTCAATGTCTATTCACCTATTGACATATAGATCAAAGGGATTTCACGATTTTGACTGCAGCCCGATATACTGGCGAAAGTGCGCGACCCCTAAACCCTATTGGAATGAGCTGAAATTTGGCACGACACTTCACCAGCATATATACTACACGGGCAGCATCGATATGAACCAAAACTATCGACTTCGACAAAATGAAACACCCTAATATATATATATATATATATATATATATATATATATTATATATATATATATTATATATAATATATATATATATATATATATATATATATATATATATATATATATATATATATATAATATATATATATTATATATATATATACTGTATATATATTGGCACACATATTTTTTCTCGTTCTTTTTTTTCCCTTCATTCCATTCCACAAATTTCTTCACAGTTTGTCTTTCATCCGTGTCCCTCATCCGTGTATCCTCAGGTCTCCTTCCCACGATTGCACACCTCCTTCCCATCTCCCCGCATGGCTCCTCTTTCCCATCTTACAGCTCCACCATCAGAGGAAGGGAAACCAATGTCACTAGAAATAGTTTTAGAAGGCAGATAAGTAAAGGGAGTTGAAATAGGAGAGAAGAGGAACGGCTTAGATACAGCTATTGAGAAAATTGACAGGATGAAGAAGAGTAGCTTAAAGGTTTACTATACAAACTGTAGGAGTATTTTAAACAAGATAGATTTACTGAGAGGAATAACTAGTGCTGTTGATTTTATATATAATAGCATTAACAGAAACATGGTTAGATATGTCAGGCAAAGTATTTAATCCAGAAGTTGAGATAGCGGGGTACAAGTTATTCCACAGGGACAGGTTAGGCAGGAGTGAAGATGAGTTGCACTTAATGCTAGGGATACATTGCAGTGTTGTGTTAACAACGTTATAAAAACAAATGATAGTGTAGACTAGAGTCTATATGGGTTGAAGTCAGGGAGGGAACTGATAAAATTATCTTGGGTATAGTGTACAAGCCTTCAAACTTATGCAAAGAGGATTCCGTTCCTATTTGGCTAGAAACAAGCATTGCATATATTTTTTTTACATATTAGCCTATAGCGCCTGCAGGCAGTGACCTCCAGGGGTTGGATGAAAGACCCTGGAGGTTTACTTGAGGGTTGTAATGGTTGGCGCCCGCCTGTTGGTGGCGCAGGCAGGATTGTTTTATAGTGACGCCTGTGATAAGAGGCTCATGCCGCCCCCTGTTCCTCCGATGCACTCGCAATCGAAGGTAGAATTAATAGGCATGGCATGTGGATGTTCTTAGACAACTCGACAGTGCAGAAATATTTTAAGTGGATTTATGGGTCTCACTCGGGATGATAGATAGAACTCGGGTCACCGAGAACGCCACCCGGTGACGGTAATCACTCTGCTACCGCCTCCCCTTACCTCCCTACGCAGATTGGGTTTGCGGCATCCCTCCGTGAATCTTTTGATTCCTGTACAGTTGGTAGTCTACTGGACTACGTTGAAAAACGCAGGGTAGAATCATCAGCGTAGGAATTGATAGAGCATTGAGTTAGACTTAGAACATCATTTATGAGGTATAGAGACTGGGTGATAGGACAGAACCCTGAGGAACACCACTATTGATTGACATCGGAGAAGAACAATGACCGTCTACAGTAGCTGCAATAGAACGGTTTGAAAGGAAACTTAAGATGAAGGTGCAGAGAGAAGGATAGAAACCAAATGAGTGTAGTTTGGAAATTAAAGATTTGTGCCAGACTCTATCAAAAGCTTTTGATATGCCAAGTGCAATAGCAAAATTTCACCGAAATCCCGAAAGGAGGATGACCAAGATTCAGTTAGGAAAGCTAGAAGATCGCCAGTAGATCGCCCTTTACGGAAATCGTACTGACGATCAGATAGAAGATTGTGAGTAGATAGATGCTTAAGCATCTGTTTATTAGGTATAGATTCAAAAGCTTTAGAAAGGCAGGAAGTCAAAGCTATAGGACGGTATTTTGAAGGATTAAACCGGTCACCCTTCTTAGGAACAGGTTGAATGTGAGCAAACTTCCAGCAATAAGGAAAGGTGGAAGTAGATAGACAAAGACAAAAAAGTTGACCAGGCAAGGTGCAAGAGCAGAAGCACAGTTGTTGAGAACAATAGGAGGGACTCCGTCAGGACCGTAAGCCTTCCGAGGATCTAGTCCAGAAAGGGCAAAGAAAACATCATAACGAAGGATCTTAATAATAGGTATAACATAGTCAGAGGGTGGAGGAGAAGGAAGAACAAGCCCTTCATCAATCAGAGTAGAACAATAAGCAAAGGTCTGAACAAAGACGTCAGCTTTTGAAATAGATGAGACGTCTGTGGAGCCATCTGGGTGAAGCATAGGAGGGAAAGATGAAGATAGATTGTTGGACAGTTTTTTAGCTAGAAGCCAGAAGTCACGAGAGGAGTTGGAACTAGAAAGATTTTGTCATTTTTTGTTGATGGAGTGCTTGGGAAGTTGAATAACATATTTAGCACTATTCAAGTAAGCTAATTCATTAGAAACACTCTCTCTCTCTCTCTCTCTCTCTCTCTCTCTCTCTCTCTCTCTCTCTCTCTCTCTCTCTCTCTCTCTCTCTCTCTCTCTCTCCTCTCTCTCTCTCTCTCCATCTGTAAACAAGAGGAATGATAACAAGAGATAAATGAATAATGAGAGGGAGAACAACGCTGACGGCCTAGGTAACTGCATAGGTAAGGGCTGATATAGTGATAAAGAGAAGGCTGATGCAAGAGGTTCAGTCTACATCACATATTTGTATTGGGCTAATTTGTCTATTTTAATACATGCGTAAACTATGACATACACAGCGCGCCAAAGCATTGTTCGCGACATCATAACACAGCGCTTCCATACGGGAATTCAGAAAATGTACTCTATGGCAGCCTACTGACTTCCAAAGAGAGATATCTTACATATGGCACTTTTTTAAAAGGCACGGCAGTCCATCAAGACCGTTGAGGAATGTTTTAGATGCCACTTTGTCAAATTTTAGACGAAGTATTTAAAAAAGTTCGCCTTCCTTCCCGCGAGTAATTTGAACAGACGCGCATTGGGTATAAATATCATTATTTGCATAATGAGTGGAAGGAAAAACCCAACAAAGGAGCAAATTAAAGTTATTGTATCTCCCACACAAGGCAGAGAGGCCAGTGGAAGAAATATCAAGGATTGTGGGTGTTACGAGGAGATTGTGTGCATAAGTTGGGTGGAAAGTTTCGGGGTGGGTTGGCGGTGTCGCGGCCAGCCGCGACACCAGAACATTATAAGTGGCCAGGGCGAGGATGTAAAAGTCATATCGCAATATTTTTCTTGCTCTTAATTGAAGATGGGCATCCACTTGACGTTTCATGACATTTAGGGTGCTTGCTGAGGTTTTACATCGTCGCCCTGGCCACTTATAATGTTCTGGTGTCGCGGCTGCCGCGACACCGCCAACCCACCCCGAAACTTTCCACCCACTTATGCACACATCTCCTCGTAACACCCAATAAGGAAAAGAGTAGGTGGTCAAAATGGCTAAGAAAGTTAAACTGTTTCAAACTGGTGCCGTGACGGGTGGAGCCTCTGTATAGCTCTCCCGAGAAAAAGTCTCTCCTGTATAGGAGCAATGCTCACCCGTCACTGTGCCAGTTTGCAGTAGTAGCTTAACTTTCTTAGCCATTTTGACCACCTACTCTTTTCCTTATTGGTACGTGCTACATACCACAGGAAGCGGAAAAGTATAAGGATTTTGAAACGGTTCTTGAAAATTAAATGCGACCAAAATTTATGGAGTTACAGCGAGTTGAAGCAAACTAAGCAAGAAAAAATGTTTATATACTCTTTTACTTTCCTTCTATTATCTTAATATTAGTGTAGTCTTAGTGTAATTTTTTTATGCTCATGATATGCAGCAATGTATTATGAACACGATGGCAGGCTCAGCTTTTATAAATATCATCTGGTAGCTTGGTAATATCGGGTGGGAGTACAACATTTCAATGCACTGAAAACCTAAAAGTCCGCCTACTCTTGTGATAGTCAGTCATGACTTTATTTTTTACCCTATTGAGTTATGAATGGCGTGTTGTTGTTGAACAATCACTGCCTGATTCACTGATGCAAACAAAATAGGCCTATCTTGTGTAAAGCCAAGAAATATGAATATTTTTCTAAGGCAAGGCAAGGGGTTTTGGGTTGCGGCGAGGCAAGTACCACCACCATCGCCACCCAGCCCGAGTCTATCAACCAATCAGCGACGTCCTTACAAACTCGTCTAGGCAGCGAGCAGCTCCCAAGAATCCAGCTTAAGTGAATAGACTATAGTAGAGGCCAGTTTTGCGATTCCTGACATTTTTTAACATCACTTCCATTCTCCCTTCCCATGGTGTATCAGTATAAATGATATATCGTTATCTTCATAAATGTTTGTTCTATAATATTATCAAATAAAAATCAGTAAAATACACTGAACAAATGTCATTATGTGAGAGTGAAGAAATATGCATGAACTCGATATTAACTTAAACCCTTCGCCATTTAATATTTTGCGAGAAAACGTTTTACATGAAACATAGCAATAAAAGCGGATTTTTATTAGCTTTCCATTGGTATATTTTGTTTTCTAATAAATAAATTAGAACCATGCATAAATTAGCGTTCACTAAAAATATAACATCATCGGATCGGCAGGTAAAAAAGTGTTCCATGAATACAGTAGACTATGGTTTATCATTATACACATTGATACACTGTTATCTTCGTAAATGTTTGCTCTATAATATTATCAAATAAAAAACTGTGAAATACACGAAAGAAATGACATTATGAGACTCTGAAGTATATGAAGACTATGCATTCACTTAACTCTTCGCCATTTAATATTTTGCGCATGAAAACTTTTTTACATGAAACATATCAATAAAAGCGGAATTTTATTAGCTTTCCATTGACATATTTTGTTTTCTGATAAATGAATTAGAACTATGCATAAATTAGCGTTAACTAAAACAATTACATCATCAATCGGGTAATTTTCCCGATTGATGAAGATATTTATTTAGTTAACGCTAATTTATGAATAGTACTAATTTATTTATCAGTAAACGAAATATATCAATGGAAAGCTAATAACATTCCGCTTCTATTGATGTTTCATGTAAAATGTTTTCTCGAATAATATTAAATGGCGTAGAGTTTAAGTGAATATTACGTTCATGCATATTTCTTCACTCTCTCATAATGGCATTTCTTTAGTGTATTTTACAGTTTTTTATTTGATAATTTTATAGAACAAACATTTACGAAGATAATGGTATATCATTTATACTGATAAACCATAGGAAGGGAGATGGGAGTGATGTTAAAAAATTTCAGGAATCGCAAAACTGGCCTCCATTGGAAATAGCCCAAACTGAGTAGCAAGTCCAGTATACAGTAGTCTTTGGTATGGGTATTGAGTGTAAACATTGACAAAGAATGATTCATTTGTTCATATCTTTTTTTATAACCTCGCACTGCGATGGACTTGCGATGTTGCCTCTCTGTCAACAATTTCCCGTTGCAAAAAGTTTCATGGTCGTGCTTCACTTCTCGCTTGACTTTTATTGTGTTTTATTACGGTAATAAAATTAGTTTTCAGTCGTCGCACAGGATATATTTTAAGTATCGACGCAGCTGCTGCTAATACAACATTATTAATTCATTCATCTGTACCACACGTAAAGTTGAAGTAGTTCCCAAAGACGTGCTCCCCCACAACCCTCTATCAACCAGGATCTTGTCTGTTTCAGTGTATCACAGTTGCTTCCGCCCTGAAGTGGAAGAAAAAGACACTACTGACGCGTTATACTCGCCTTGCAAGCCCTTGCAAAAACTACCTCGCTTATGACGTCTTCGGTGTTTCCTTCACAGTGTTAGGTCTTCCCATGTAGCTGTGGCCTTGCCCGCCTCTGTGACTCACTTCAAGAACCCGACACGCCACACTCAACCTTCCTGCTCCCTCTCATCTTCACTAGAGGCTTTTCCCCCGAGCCCTTCGTAATTTCAAGGGATAAGTGGCAGTGAACGTGGCCAACAGTGGCGTCCAGCCGCTCAGCCATAAAAATAAGTCGCATCAGACCACATGAAGTCCTTTAAAAATTGAAGGTAATGTGACTGTGACCCTTACTTGTTCAAAGTGTTGACCGCTGCCGTGGCGCCCTCGTACCACTGACCGGAGTGTCATTGCGTAATTTGCTCTTTCCCACCTAAGTAGCGGGACGTCCGAGGGATGGGTGTGCACTGTGCAGGCTTGACTCAGTGTCTTGGTGGTCGGTCAAGGCAGGTCACGCGATGCCTTCAAATACTTATTATTTTTTATGAGGGTCAGGAATCACCCTGAACCATTGACGACGGTAGAACGGGAAGCAAAGGAGGAGCAATTGAGACCCTTTTCACGGCGTTGTTTAGGGGAATGAGGAGCAGTGAGGCATGAGAGGCTTCTGGAGAGGCCACGAGGATAGTGAAGGGAGATGAGGAGTAATAGTTGTGTGCTGGCCGTGTGGAAGGGAAAAGGAGGAAAGAAGGTGAATAAAGGGAGAATGGTGAATTCACGAGCTCCATCGCCAGGCGGTGAATGAGGTAGTGTGTGTGTGTGTGTGTGTGTGTGTGTGTGTGTGTGTGTGTTGTGTGTGTGGCGGTATGTGTATATGTATGTGTATGTGTGTGTGTGTGTGTGTGTGTGTGTGTGTGTGTGTATGTGTATGTGTGTGTGGTCTGTGTGTGTGTGTGTGTGTGTACGTGTATGTGTAGCTCTATGTGTATGTGTGTATGTGTATGTGTATGTGTATGTATGCATGTGTATGTGTATGTGTATGTATGTGTATGTGTATGTGTATGCGTATGCGTATGCGTGTGTGTGTATGTGTATGTGTGTGTGTGTGTGTGTGTATTCATCTAGTTGTATTTTACAGGGCCAGAGAAGCGCTCGTATGGCCCCGTCTCCATATCAACATTTTTATCATTCATCCTTAGTGCTTATAGTGTTGGCCGAAGCCACCACCCCGGGAGGCGGGTCACAAACCCCCGGCTAACACCCGTAGGACGTATCCATAGGAAGGTGCGTAGGCTTGTGATTTAGCCACTGATTTTCACCGGTGTCATAATATCAACTCCACATTTATATGCAGTACAGTTATATACCTGTACACTGTCTGATCGGCGGGAACCTGGCATGGGATCTTTCTGTATACACTTTTGAACAGATATATCAATATATTGATATACCGATGTATTTAAACGTTTTCGGCAAAAATATCTCTGTTCGTTTTCATGTACACTGAATAAATATAAGAAAACTAAGCATTTTGAAGATTAGTAAATATTGTAAAGAGTGACTCCTGCAATTTTCTAAATAATTGTTGACCCTAATTGTTTTACGAAAGCGTTCCTTCAATATATCTACAAACATCTATTCAAATGTATTAATGTTTAAACGCAGAGATTTAAAGGAGAAGAGAACTTCCACCTGTGCATAGTGTGTTTCGCACCAGAATTTTTTAGTTAACAGAGCTCTTTGTAGCATCTGCCAATTATATATAAGCAAAAGTGATATCCATGTGTGTGTGTTAAACGTGAAGCCTCATGTCATGTGTATCTCAGCCGCACGAGGGTCACTATTTGAACGCTTGGTATATTTCACTCACCGCAGCTCAAATGCTGCACACACACACACTTACACACACACACACACACACAAAGATGACGAAGATAGAAATGTTGACATGGTGTGGCTGCGAGTGAATACCACACAACGCCTTAAGGCAATCAGGGCGAACACAAAGGCCCGTACCAGACCAGCGACGAAGGTCGAAGGTCGGCACGAAGACACGGGTACCCCCGTGTCACCGTGCTGACCTTCGTCGCTGCTCTTCGTTCCGAAAAATATCCCTTTTATGGTAACCTTCCTCAGTCGACGAAGGTTGTCGCTAAACCTTCATCATGACTCTCGGTACGGGCCAAAGTGATGAGCTCTACATTTTGTTATTTTTGGGGTTGAAGGTATAGATGGAGTTATTGACAGGTGAATATTGAGTCATATATTTGGTGTCCTGCTTCTGTTTTTGTTTGTGAAGTTTCGTTTCCTTAATTTTTGCATATCATCAAATAATGTATCTTCAGTTATCGTTGCGTTTTATTCACAGTTATAAAAGTTATTTTCCTTCCGCAATAACAAACACTAAATCTTAAATACACTTATATGCTAAATACAAATTACATGCAATGAAGTACAATTAAATACAATTACATGCTTACGTGATTCACTACTGACACACACACTCACACACACACACACACACACACACACACAAACACACACACACACACACACCGCCTGAACGGCTCAGTCGGTTAGGGCGTCCAGCACCATTCTGTGGTCCGGCGTTCGATTCCCGACCCCGCTCATTCCCGGGGATATTTCCAATAAGAAAAATGGCGATCGCGAGTCTGACTCGCGTGTACAAGACCATGAGTGAATGACACACACACACACACACACATACACACACACACACACACACACACACACACAAACCGTCCGTGTGACACAGTTGGTTAGGGCGCCCGGCACCATTCTGTGGTCCGGCGTTCGATCCCCGACCCCGCTCATTCTCGGGGATTTTTCCACTGTAAAATTCGGGCGGTACTGTCCCCCTTGAACAAGGGGATGGGGGGGGTGTGTGGTGTGTGAGGTCCCAGCATTGCCCAAATATCGGTAATAATGAGCTCCAAGCTCGCACTGAGAGGGTGAAAACTGGCGATCGCGAGCCAGCTCGCGTGGACAAAACCATGGGTGAATGACACACACACACACACATTACAGTATCAAAACTACCAACATTCAATCAGGAACCATATGAGCTCGACACAAAAGGACACCCCAGTACCTATCAAGCGTCAGGTGGACAGCTCGTCACCTCCACTATTAGGAACACACACCACAGGCACAGGGAGAAGAGACGCCTTACCTTCCCTCTCCAGCGCGTGAAGATGTTCTGCGATGGAAGTGACTTCCTCTCCCTTAATTCCGCTCCTGTTGCTGCTCCTCCTTGCTGTCTCGCAGGGAAGGACTGAGCCACGCGCCGGGGTGTTTCTATTACTATTGATGGCTGTGATACGGAGAAGTAGGCAAGGGGAATCGACGAGGGTAGATCAGCGGTAAGGAAGAGGCACAGTATCAACCGGCAAACTAGGGTGATGAAATGAGGCAGATGAAAGGGATCGGTGCGCTTCCCCTCTCACCCTATTGTGAGGAAAACGTTTTGCCTGGGAAGAAACGTTCTGAGACTTTACGTTTGTCCAAGAGTCGAGATGTTACGATAAGGGAAAATGGAAGCGTCACATATTAATATTTAGACACGGCAGCATGTGTAGTGTTAGTACGGACGCGGCGTTGGGTGTCTCCGGGAGGTGGGGGTGATGTGGACTGCGCGCCGGCTGGTGGGAGAGTGAGGCGGTGTGGGTGGCGAGTCGGCGACAGACCTCACGAGCTTGCGGTAACCAAGATCTATAGACTTTTAATATAGTATGTCTATTAATCTTGGCGGTAACAGTCTCCAGCCTAGGACGCCCTTCACCCACTCCAATATATATATATATATATATGGTCTTTCCTCATCCTCCTCATTTATTCAATATGGCTGCCTTCGCTACACCATTTATCTTAACTCCTAGTTATTTCACTATTCGGCATTCTTGATTCCTTTTCTTCCTCCCTTCCCGCCTGCCTTTCTTTCCCTCCTATATTTTTTCTATGTCTTTGCATTTGTATCCTTCCTGATTTCTATTATCATATTCTCTATACTACATATACCTTGGACTCCTTTCCTTCACTCCTTAACAAATAAATCCCAAGTGCGGTAGCCTAACGTTCCTACTCCTCACCCAGCATTGACTCGACTACTTGGACTAAAAGCGGGCTATACTAAGGAAGCGAGTACATATAATATTATAGCTTTTATCCTGCAGTTTATAGCTTGTAATATGAAATACAACTTGGTGGTACCAAGCAGAGATGAAGGTAAGGAGTAAGGAAGGAAGAGATCTGGAGAGAGAGAGAGAGAGAGAGAGAGATCAGAGAGAGTCAGGAGAGAGAGCAGGAGAGGAGGAGAGGAGAGAGGCAGAGGGAGAGAGAGAGAGAAGAAGACGGAAGATGAAGACGATGGAGAGAGACGAGAGAGAGCCAGAGAGACGAGAAGAGAATTAAGTAAGATCGCCGCAACTGCGGGGTGGGGGAAGAAGAGCAGGTTGTAGGTAGGAGTAGAGCAAGACTAGAATTCGATAAAAAAAATTGAAAGATTACGAATAAGATGCATTAATGGCAGGTACATAACACCAGCTCATATTAATATTAAAACTCTCTTGTTAGAAGGCCCGCTCCATTGTCATGTACCTCTCCCAATGGGTGCACCGCCATCACCGTTCCCACATCACCAGCATTGCCGCACTTAGGAACACACCGAGGGCTCTCCTCGGGCCGCCTCCGCCTCTTACTTTTATATCTTCTTTTCTATCCTCAGTTTCATTAGCTTTGGTAATACTGAAATAAACCTTGTGGTATCCTACTTCACTGAGAGAGAGAAGAGAGAGAGAGAGAGAGAGAGAGAGAGAGAGAGAGAGAGAGAGAGTGAGAGAGAGAGAGTAGAGAGAGAGAGAGAGAGGAGAGAGAGAGAGAGAGAGAGATTGATTATAGTTTTAAGGCGCCGCAACTGCGGGGTTATTGAACGCCTGCTTACAAAAGATACTTGTAAGTAAAACTAAAAAGCAAATTTAAGATAGAATAAAAATATTGAAAA
>JACEEZ010014444.1:0-7500 GCA_016584305.1 Chionoecetes opilio
TACGCAGTGGTGGTCTTCTCAAAGACGATGCTAGACAAAAAACAGGCAATATACGCGCCTTGCGCACCCCCCACTGCGCCGCCGTGAGTTGGGAAGGGGGAAAGGGGAAAGGAGAGATAAGTAGGAGGTGGAGGAGGAGAGGAGAAGAAGTACGATTTCTTATAGCAGTTGGTGGTGGTTGTAGTGGTGGCAGCGGTGATGGTAGTGGTGGTGCAGCAGTAATAAAATATAAGCCGTGTAACATACATTTCAGCAAGTGTTTATTGGAGTGGTCTTCGTACTAAGACGATGCTTGGACGAAAAATACACGGCTTATATTTTATTGCTGCTGCTGCTGCTACTACTGTTGCTGCTGCTACTGCTACAACTGCTGCCGGCTGCTATAAGAAAAGGTTAGGAGGAGGAAGAGGAGGAGGAGAAGCTAGGAGGTGGAGGAGGAGGAGGAGGAAGAAGGGTGGAGCATTTGGTGTGGATGATGAATTTGTTTATAACACAGCTGAAGCCTTGTGATTGGCTGAAACTTTTTGAGAAATACTATGTGATTCGCTGGCGAGGCTGTGACGTAATTGTACTCGCTCAGCCAAATCAGCTATCCAAGCCCATAGTGACACCGTAGCGCCACTCCCATATCTCGTACCAGAATCCCCGCGACTTCCGGGTTGTACAAAACAGAGGAAGTTATTTTAAGCTAAACACCGTGCCCTTTAACTCTCTCTGAATGTCTGCCCTGGGCTCCGGCCTGCTCACGGAAGGGGCGGAACCACAGGTTTAATCTGTAGCAAAGGACCATGTCGAATAATTTACTAAGTGAGTTTATCACACTAATTCCTCTGTAATTAGAGAGAACTGCAACTCCGAAATGCCAGTGGTCGCTGGCAGTTTTAACTCACAATTTGATGAAAAGTTGGTCAACTTGAAAGAAAATATGGGCCTTATTCCACTGCACTTAAAACACAAAAATATAATTTTAAGAACGATTTTCTTCTATATGTATTTTGTATAGAAGCCTGAGTCTGTAAAACATGCATTTAACCAAATAACCAAGTAGGTTATAGTTGAGGAGGCGAGGTAAATGTTACTCTATGATATTATATAGTCCAATAACGTATGTTTAGAAGTTATCTATACCTAGGCAGTCATATTTTCCTGTTATTATTGTGTATCAATCAGATAGAAAGCCTGGAAGTCAATGAGTCGACGCATGAAGTAGCAATGTTTTGATTCAATCTCCCCGCCACAATCTCCCCGCCCACCACTCCCCGCCGCGGCGTGTCGCCTCCACAATTATAACCTAACATTGTCGCAGCAACAAGCCGATTTCGGCATTCTTTATTCTTCGTTTTTTCCAAGGCATTGCTTATTGTATTTTTGACAAGCGTTTGCCAGACGCAGCAGTACTGTCTTAGAAAACAGTTTTGAACATCACCCAAATTTTACATGCCACAATATACATGTAAAAATATATATTAAGCTTTGCTAATCGAGGCGAGTAATTTGCATTAAATTGCTATTATAGAACGTTCCATCGTAATGAATGTCATCCATATAATTTAGTAGAACAACAGAAGAACTATATTTTTGGTTTCAATGCGGGTCAATGTTTATCGCAAATTTAAATTTTATGAAAAATATTAGTCGCGGAGCCAAAACACAGTAGACCAACCTTTGATTTAAATCCCAGCGACCACTGGCATTTCTCGAGTTTCGTTCTTTTAAATTTGTCAGATCCAACCTTTTCCCCCTCTTTTAAAAAATTAAAAAAACCTTTGCTTCACCACGACACGGGGTACAGCCGACAAAAACACCGGGGTTAAACTTTGAGGAATGGTAAACACCACGTGCAGGAACATGGTTTAGAACACCAGGACTGAACCCGCCCCCGGCCCACACGTTTTACCCCACTTTCAGTTTTTTTAATTTTTCAATTCAACTTTACAGGAGAGATGGGTCATCCAGCACTGGTATTGTTGGGGGGCCACGAGGACAGGAGAGACAGGACCCCAACCCCACCACCAACCACAAACACCCCCCACACACGCCACACACACACCCCAAAACCACCACCCACACCAACACCCCCCCACACCACCCCCACACACACCCAGGGTCCCCCCCCACCCAAAAAACACACCCACACACACCCCTCACCCCCCCAAACCCACACACAACACCCACCCCCCACCCACACAACACAACACACCCCAACAAACCCACCAACACCCCCCACACCCGCCACCACCACACCCCACGCACCTGCCCCTGTTAAAGGTGACAGTGTTTTGCCGGGGGCCTGGTTTCATGCGGCGGGGTTTTTTTTGGGGGGGCCCACGAGAGAAGGGGAGACAGGACACTACCACCACCCCCAAACCCAAGCACAACTGTCAGAGAGAAGGGGGGGGTAGTGAGAGAGAGAGAGAGAGCGAGAAGAGAAAAGAGCGAGAGAGAGAGAGAGAAAAGGGAAAAGAGAGAGGGGAGAGAGAGGAGAAGGAGAGAGAGAGGGGGAAGGGGGGAAAAAAGAGAGAGAGAGAGAGAAAAGGGGAGAGAGAGAGGAGAGCACCACCACCACCCCCAACCCCATAGCACATCACTGTACGAGAGAGAGAGGGGGAGGCTAGGGAGAGAGAGAGGAGAGAGAATCAGAATCAGAATTCTATTTCCTTTTTTAAAATGGCTATTCTTTAACATAGAAATTTGAGTCTTACAATTTTTTGAAAATAAAAAAGTTAAAGGTAGAACACTAACCTGGTTATAACAAATAAATATATTAAAATAAAAAAAAATTGTAAAACATAAAAAACCCTAGTAAAAAACTAAAAAAAATAAGACCCCCTAAAAGTTACAATAAAAAAACATACAAAAAAATTTTATCAAAAAGGTGTTATTTTAGTTTAAAATACATTTCAGGTATGGACGCAAAATTTTGAGTAGAATTTTTTTACAAAAAAGGGGGTTTTTTAAAGTGTTTTTTTTAAAAGTGGCAAGGAGGTAGCTCTCAAAACTTGGCTTGGGCAAGTGTTCCAGAAAAGCGGGCCACCACTAAAGGGGCCTTGTTCCCAAACGGTTAATTTTGGCACATGGAGTTGTTGTTTTTTGTCTAGTGTTGGAGGTTGTTGTACTTTTCTCTCACTTTGGGCAGTAAAAAAAACCAGTCGGTACTCTTTTTTAAACTATATTGTACCGGCTACTCCTCCCCAAAGTGATTTTTTTAATTTATTTTCCCCCATCCAAGGTCTTTTAAGTGGGGTGTCGGGTTGCTTTGCAGCCCCCCCCAAAGAAAACTTTTGCTGCAAAGTTTTGAACCCTTTTGCACACTTGTTATTTGATTTTTGGATCCCCCCAAATTTGATCCAAAATTTTCAGTATATTTAGGCCCATGATGTATTATTGAGATCCTGGGGGTCGGGTTTTAAATAGTCTCGAAGCTGTTTATGGGACAAGGGTTTCCAATTTTTTTCCTGTACATGCGTCGATGTGTTCTTTAAACGCATATGGTTTGTCAAAGTGTTGCCCAATTTTCTTAAATGATCTGCAGGGGAAATGAGTTTCCCGTAAATGCATGCAATGTCGGGGGGAATCTGTGAAAAAAGTCTTGGTTCCTATAAAAACACTGGTCTTTTTGGCGTTTAACAGTGGGCCCTTAATGTAAAAAATACGTTGTGCTTTTCTTTGGATCTTCGTCCTAAGCTTTAAGCTTGTATATTTTTGAACTCCCTGGTGGATTAAGGGGGGTTACCCCTTCATTTTGTATAATTTAAAATTCAGAAAAAAAGGGGACGAGAGATCTTTTGCAAAAATTAAAAAAAAATAGTACCTGTACAGCCCCTTGGGGGAACCCATGGTTATTCTGCTTCTCGGATATCATTTTTCTATACGTAGGATTGTGCCCTGCCGTGAATAGTTTAAAACCCCAAAGGAGTCGATTTTTTAAATAACAATTTATTTTTAAAACATGGCTGACGGTCGAATGTTTTTGGATAAGTCCAAGGGGGAAATGGGGAGCCCTTTTTTGTATAAATTTTGAATATAACTTGTTAGAAATTTTTAAAAAGAGCTGAACCGTAGACAACCGGCCCTAAACCATTTTTTTTTTACTAAGGAGGCGATTGGTCTGTAAATACTGGGGTGAGCTGAGATGCGTTTACTTTTTCTAGTCCCTTTGGGAAATAATTGTAAGAGAGAAATAGGGCGGTAGTTGAGGTTCTTCATGTTTCCCGCCTTGAAGATAGGAACAACAATAGAGTAGCTTTTCCCGCTGTGGGAAAAACACCCGTTTTCAATAGAATATTTTTCAAGAAAATTAGGTATGTTTAATGTAGGGGGGGATCTTTCAAGAAAACCGTGGTTTCCATAATCCTGGATTTGTTTTTCATATGCTTAATAACTGATTTTCTGATCCCCAATTTTTAGCACAGTCTAAAAATAGCATCAAAATTATTTGTAAATTTTCGGGTTTACTGGCTGTGACTGCATCAGAATTACTCAGATTTGCTGACATTTTTCAAAGGTGACTTTTCCAAATTCAAAAAAATTTATTTTAAAAAATTCAGCTTTGCGCTTTATACCCCCCTGCGCACCTATTGTTTGCTGAGGGTTTTTCATTCTTGTTTTTTGGGGTTAGGAATCAACTCCCAAGTCCCCCACGGGGTTTTTCTGTTTTTTCCACTTTCCTCTTTTCTTTTTTTTAATTATTTGATCAGCTCGCCGAAACAACCTCTGACTGCCTTTTAGGTTTTTTTTAATTTTTCTGCAAATTAAATTTTTTCTGTTTCTTTTTAAAAACTTTTTGGCACGGTCTCTTTCGCATTTGCTTTTAAAGGGCCGTGATCCAGGGGGAAAAGGCCTTTGTATTCTTTTGTTACCAAAGGGTGCGCATGAATCCAAAATTTGTGGAAAATTTCAGTAAATAAATGTACTTTTGGTATCGACATTATCATTGCAAAAATTATTCAATTATGAATTCTCCTCCTAGTAGATTACCCAAAAATTTTAGGAGAATGGTTTTGTTTTTGAAAAAATTCTAATAGTAATTTTTTGTGCTTTTCTTTCGAAGTCCATTTGGGGGTAAAAAAGATCATGATAGCGACAGGACAAAGGGAAATTTCACGTGATGAAGAGTTAAATCAGGGTTTTTTCCCAAAAATGTCCAAAAATGTCGTGGAGTGGGAATAATTCGGTAGGTTTTTTCAATTTTATTTGGGTCAATTTTTATTAGTAACAAATTTTTTTCCATCTTGTTATTTTCAAAAAAATATTACAATAAAAAACCCAAGTACATAGAATTTTTGTTCGCAAGCGTATATAATTAAAAACTCCGTTTAAAAATCAAACGGTGTAAGCAAAAGGGATGAGGTACAGGCTCCATGTAACAAAGGTTTTTTACGGCATTTTACCGGACCCCTATGTCCACTCCTTCTGGGCTTTCAACATTTAATCAATTTTTTTTGGGGAAGGTAAAAAATTCCTTGACTGATACAAACACCACCTCCCTCCTTTGCACATCTTACCATTTTAATTGGTATGGTAAAAATGGAACTAAAAACCCTCGGAGTGAGCCCCTGTTTCACTCACACTAAAACATAGTTTTCCGCATTAATAGAAGACATATTTCACCTTTTTGGCTAAAAGACGTGCGTTAAAGGATATAGATTAATTTTTTCCCTTTTGTCGACTTGACTATACCGGCTATACCTTCTCGCCCCCTCCTAGGACTGAAGTCTCGACAAACCTTTGTGTAGAGGTTTAGAATTTTATGGGGTTTTAAGTACTTTGACTTTACTTACCCTCAATAATTTAAAACACCTTGGTTCTTTGTTTGATCACTATGAAGTATCAGTCAGGACTACAGGGTAAAAAAAAACCTTGGTAAACACCTTATCTATTTTATTTTTCAAGATCTCAATAACCCCCCAAAAAAGCCCCCCCATCACAAGTCTCCACTCAACACGCCCCAAATTCTTCCCCACATAGCCTACGATAACCTATGTCTGGTATCTGGTGGGGAAAAATTAAGGGGGTTTGGATTATGATTAAAGAACCGTAGCCCGTGGTCCTCTCGGGGACACACGGGTCGGGCTTCCCGTCTAGCGACTCGCTCCTTTCCCAGGGTTTCGTCGCCTCTACCAACCCTCCTTTCCCCCCGCGGGATGATTTTTCCCCGCGTCTGTTAGCAGGAACAAGCTCCAACAAGCGAGGGAAATGGAAGGAGGGGGCGAGAGGGCCAGAAGAGTCCTCGGCTGGGGGAGGTGTTCGTGGCGTGACCCGTAACAGAGTGAGCACCCAGGTCGACCTGGACCTCCAGATGGGGGTGGTGGGGGCGTTTTCCATTCGGGTCATCTAAACATATTTTCTATACCCCGTTTTTTAAGGGATGCCTGAATTCCCATAGCCCCCACAGAATTTTTCTTCGGGTGTCTCTGCTAGCGCACCCTGCTGCTCGGGGGAGGGAACTATGAGCCTAAAAAACCCCCCCACAGACTGGAAACCTTTTCCCCCCACCGAAAAAATTTCTGGCATTCGCCAACGGGGGCAAAGCCGGCCCAAGGGGCAAATATGGGGGCTGAAGCATATAAAATGTCTAGCCATTACATTCGCCCCACCTAGATAAAATTTTTTCCGCAGAAGAATTTCCGACTAACTGAACATGTTATAGCATCATGCAGGTTAAATGTAAATTATCTAATTCATTAGATCCGACCTAAATAAGTCAGTCACACACCCAGGCACTCTGTGGTGTGTGTACTTTAAACCGTTTACAGGGGTTTTGCTTGTAACCAATGAGCGGAAAAAACCCCGCATGTACGTTAAGTTCAAAGTCTAGGGATAAAAACTCCAAAGTTCTAGCAAACCCTGTATCGGACCCAATCTAGACGTCAAGACGCGTCACATTTAATTACCAACAAGTGTTATGTGGCGTAGGGTATGTATATACATAGTGTAGGTGGTACAGGTGAATGTAACATGGTATGTATACAATAGTGTTACAAAAATTCAATCCTGTCTACCTGCCTATGATTTCCTAAATACATGCACCCGTGTCATGCTAGGGAAATATTAGTGGATCATGCAATTGTTAATCCAGTCTAACATGCCGCCGTGGAGGATCCCCTAGGGTGGCCTCAGGTGGACACTGCCCTGGAGTCCTCTCTCTAACTCTGAGGGGAGTGGGCTCTTATACCCTACAAACACCCCATCTGTTCCTCATTGTACTCGTGAGGTTCATACAGCTCTATGTCGCTGTCGTTCGTGTTTTGACACATTTCGCAGGAATGCACCCATCTGCTCAAATCATGGCCCATGCCTGGCCAATAAAATTTCTCGGCGATACGTTTCCACGTTTTCTTCCTGCTCGAGTGGGCACCTGTGGCATCGCAGTGATCTAACTCGAATACGGCATAGCGATATTTTTCAGGCACGACGAATTGAAATCTCTCGTGGCCCCGGGGAGTTATGAACTCGCGGTATAAATTACCATCTCGCTCTACAAAGCTCGTATAATTACCG
>JACEEZ010014444.1:15000-30000 GCA_016584305.1 Chionoecetes opilio
TTCCGATAGTCCCCTGCACTTGTCTCAAGATGGATTCTACAGTACTTAAACCTGCTGGAGCTCCCAAAATTCAAGCATACAAGAGCGCACGTTGAGATATTTCTGAAACAAACTAGTGACATAGATTCAAGTTGTTCCAAGTAACTGAAACGAGTACAAGAAGCTTGGAGTTCACTCAAAAGGAAGTTGACGGTTTGAAACAAGAGGTGAAACAGCTTAACCAAGAAGAATGACACCAATGGAGAATAATAAGGTTTGTGACTGACAATCTTCAATCAAAAGTTATTCGATCAAAGACTGGAGGACAAGTGTAGCTATCAGGAAGACTACAGTCGAGCCGAAATCATCTGCAAATTCATGGAATTCAAAGACATCAAGAAGAAATCATGGGAGCAAAACGCTGTTCATATTGCTAAACTACTGGAAGACAAACTACAAGTTACCTCGACCTTTGAAATTGAACGAGCTGCACCGAGTGGGACAACGACACGAACATTCGCATCGACCCATTAATGCCCGTTTCACAGGTTCTGTGATCGAGAGGCTTTTTCTACGAAATGCCAGCGGAAGCTTCGAGGTACCAATTTTCATTAATGAGATCTGTGTGTATCCTCTCAACTATAAAAAGGACAAATTACCTTTCCTTAAACAAGCGCGAAGTGAGGTAAATTGGCATACTTAGGCCACCAGGCCTCGTCATACAAAGGAGAACAAGGTGCGCACAGCAGCGCAGTCCGAAGCATTGATGACGCGGCTGCAAGAGAGTGGATGGTTTCGCGCGCGGTGCCTGGTGGTCCACTTCACCCGGTGAATCACTATGGTTGCTGTTTGCTGCTGTGGGTGCGTATGGAACGGCCGCCAGTCTCGCTGTTCCTGCTTTCAGGTGTGGTTGTTCATCTGAAGCTGGTAAGGTGGTCGCTCGTGGTAGGATAACCCTTGCTGTTGGATCGAGTGTTTGCTGCGCCGTCGGGGGGGGGGGGGGGGGGCGATGAAGCCTGGGATCTACAAGAGCTGGAGAGGTTGAGGTAGTGACCCCACATCTCCGCTCAGCACAAGTCCTTAATCCGGCAAACATGAGACAAGATCACAAAAAGCACTAAGGGGTAATAGTAGGGATTGTAATTAGAATATATTAAATATATATATTTTTCTTTATTTATATTTTTGTAAATAATGAATTCTACTATTTCCATTTTCTCATTTGGGTAATGAAGATTTGGTGAACTTCTTATGAAATTATCAACATCGGTTTCAAAAAATTAATGTAATTATAATTTTAACGTTATAAACCGTTTAGGGAAAGCAGATATATACACTCCGTTGAACACTTACCTTACAAGTGTGTTTTGAAAGACCCTGAATGTAATTGTGACTTTTTGTGAAGACTTGAATGAGAGATTAGACCCATGTAAGGGACTGAAAAAATATTATCTTATACCATTAGCAGTGTTTCTCTTCACTTTGAAACTTTTCAAGACCAGTGCCTTAATACTATTAATGTTAAGTTTGATATAATAGGCCTTGTGAACTGGCGTTTTAAATGATAACATATCCGTCATTATTACATTTAACCCATATCATGCTTTCTATAAGAACAAATGGCACGAGTGGCGGTGGTTTAGCCAATGTACTGCATAAAAGACATCAAGGTAAGATTCGGCAAAACATTTCCTTGCAGCTGCCACATATTGAGTCTTTATTTTCTAGAATTACGGGAGTAATGTGAATTTTTTATGTGGCCAATAGGACGTTTGAGGACCACGCCAATGCGCAGTTTTGTCAGAGTGTTGCTGAATCTACTATATTGGTGTATAATGATATAATGCATCTAACAAAATATTCCATGTTATCATATGGCATTTTAATCTAAATCTTTCTTAAATTTGATAAACAATGTATGGATTTACTAACTTGTTCTAGGCATACTCGTTTTTTCCCACCATAACCACCCACAAGAGTGACAAGAAAACATCAGCTTTCTAAATGTATTGACCTATATGGCTAACAACCGACGAAACTACCATATAAGTGGTGTCCTTTGTATCATTACTACGCCGAGTCATTTTCCGTATTTAGCTCATTTGCCTCCTAACTTAATACTCAAGACTGTCAAACAACCTTAAAAAAGAGAACTTATAGTAACGATTCAGTCAATAAATTTCAGTTAGAATTGTCAAATATCGGTGGGAATCTGATTGTGCTGAGGTCAAGATTGTCATGTAGATTTTGATATTTATATGAAAATTTCTTACTACTGTATATATAAAAATTTCCAAATCAAAGAATCTAGGATCAAGATAAAACTTCCAATAAACATACATTACTGGCATCAATCAAAAACTCTATTAGACAAAGAAATAAGGCTGTCAAACTTTATGCAAGTGGCCCTTAACATACGAGTCTACATTTAGGAAGTAATCGAAATATGTTCACATCTGTGATAAGAACAGCGAAGAAAACTATTATAAGACATCATTGGAGAAGGATCAAGGGAATGCAAAAAAAATATGGAAAATTATAATTATTTAATAGGGAAAAATTGCAATTATCCGACTATCATTTCTGTCACAAAGGAAATCTATTCGGATAGCTTTCTAATAGCATGACTTTTTAATGATATTTCCTGCAACGTTGCTAACAATTTAGCACAGTGTTTACGAGGAACTCCTATACTTGTTGATAGTTTTTACCCCACCTACCTTGTTTTCATTTTATTTTCGGCCTACAACCGCCATGAAATCAATATGTAATTTCTAATCTAGGTTACCCCCAGGTCATGTGATGTGAACATGAAAGTAATTCAAAGCCTGCAAAGAAGAAATATCTCATTTCTATGAATTATAATAACATTCATTTACAGAAGAGCTTTCAGACATTCTGAAGACTGGCAAGAGGAGTTTCCAGTTTTATAAAAAGTGATAGTTCAATTTTTTTCAAATTACAAGCCTATTGTCAGTTCTTCCCGCCATAAGTAAAGGCCGTTGAAAAGATTATTGCAAATGAATTACTTTATTTTAACAGAAACTACTTTTAACAGATATCAATATGGGTTTACGACCTAAATATTCGATAGAACTCGCATACAACCACCTTTGCCAAAACATATTGATATACAATAGATAGTAAAAATGTATATTCACTATTTGTTTGTGATTTATCTAAAGCTTTTGATACTATCTAATCCTTGCTCCATTTTATTAAAGAAACTATGATTTACGGTATTCGTGGACCAGATCTTCAGATGTTTTGAAAGTTTTTCTCAGCGGCAGGAACCATATACAGTCTTTAATAGTAGTTGCCTCGTCGTACAAAAGTCTTACTTGTGGGTGCCACAAGGATCTGTCTAGGCCATTATTATTTTTTAATTTACATCATGACATAACTCTATGTACCAAAAATCTTAAATTTTTACTTTTTGCTGATGACACTAACCCTTTTTCTACAGGATGGATTTAATGATAATAAGAAAATACATGAACACTGGAATTGGTACATGTTGCTAGATTGGTTAACATGTACCAAGCTAACATTAAATATCATAAAACTCACTGTAATGCTGTCACATCACACATATGACCACACACATGCAACAAGTATCAAAATTGATATCTCTCCTTATTAAAGGGATTACAAGAAGCGATACCTTCGCTTGGAGTTGTTATTGCTAAGCAATCTAGTACGTGAGAAACACACATTAGTGAATGTAATGAAGTAAATATTTCCAAAAATAATAGTGTACATATATAAGAATAGATACGAAACCATTGTTAATATTGAAGTTTTAAGACATTTTTATTTATCATTGAGCATGATCCATATTTCTTGTACTGTTCAGCTACTCTGGGGTGGGGCATATAAAACCTATATTGATCACTATTTGGTAAATCAAAAATTAGTTTGCATAATTTCCTCTTAGTATCGGTATGACCACACAAGCCCAATCTTTCGTGAGTTGAACACTTCTAAAATTACATGTATATTATAGACCATGCAGACTATAATTGTTTGGTTTATAAGCCTTGAATACATAACAAAATTGACCGTGGTTTTTCAGACCACAACGCATAGCATACACCAACCAGAACCAACCCTATCTCAAACTTCCATTGTGTAGAACTTCCCATGGCTCAACAAGTGTTCTCACTCGGGGAACTAAACGTGGGACACACTTTCCAGTATGTATGTAAAGGGAATACAGAATTAAATCCCTTTATAACTGCAAATAAACGAAAAGTTGAAAAGTAACTATTAAAATTAATTTATTTTATTATAATTGTGATTTGTATATAATGTGATAATTTCATTGATCTCTGTATCATTACTATTTGTATATTGTCACTGTTATGGTAATATAAATGCTTTGGTTTGTGTATATTTTTAATATGATCATTCTTACTTTTAATTAATTTCATTGACCTAAAAATTTAAGTAGATATATTCGTATGGGGAATATAATTTTTTTTCTTAATTTTAGTTTTTCATATGTAATTTGAGCAGTTAGGCCTCCGTCCTACCACGCTACATCTGCTGACCTCTATTTTAGCATGACGTACATAAAAGAGTTACGACTCAATGACCCAAGGGCTTTGACATTTTCTTCTACATGTATAATACCTTGTATATATTAAGGCCACTAAAAAAATTATCAATCAATCAATCATCAATCCATCTCTCTCTCTCTCTCTCTCTCTCTCGCCCTCGACTTAGCATAGTGGTTAATAATAAAATGATAAACATGGAGCATATTATAAAATGTAAGCCCTCAACTCCACGACGTTGCTGTATTTTACGAAAGCGGGATACACAAATGTCTTAATTGTAAATGTGGCTAGACAGAATAGAAGGGGTGTCAATGGAATCACGGATGAGTGTCAAAAACCCCAGCAAGTAACGGGAATAGGGCAGGGAGAGGGAAGAAGAGGAGGCGGGCGACAACCTTTGATCTGCCAGGAAGAGGTCAACAAGATGGAAGACAGAGGGGACATGAAATTGCCAGAAAAGCCCGATAGCACTAACACGCGGTATCGTCACCCTGCGCACACCACCACCGCCACAAGTAGGTACCGCCACACCGAACATTGATGTGGAAGGAAAATGAGAGAGGGGAGCATCTCTGAAAGTTCATAGAGGAAGACGAACAAAAAATGGGTAGATACACATACCTTGAGATAATGGGCTGGTTGCCATATAATCATTTGAGCCCCCAAAATGTACAGCCTGACCAGACTCTAAAAGAATGGCCTTGCCTTAGTACCCGATACAGCTTAGCCCACGCCCTTTTGCACCATATGCACTGAAGTCCTCTTCCTTCTTCTAACTCTTCCTCCAAAGACAACATCAAAAGGCAAGACAACAACATCGTGAAAGCACTCACAAGAGAGGTGAACTATGGTAAAAGAATAAACTCGAGGAGCTCCTGGAAGGAACGAGATCTTGAACAGATCAGAAAAGCCTAGCCAAAGACTTCCCCCAACAAAAAAACATACCGATGATGAGCAGTGGCTTTGCGGATAATATAGACAAGGCAACGTTTCATCCGCACTCCGGTCCTCTTGGATGAAGATCAGAATGGGGGCGGTAGTGTTGCCCTCCCGAGGAAACTCTCCAATTGCTGAGAAAAACACTTCAACCCAAAATTTGGCCGGACTAAGACAGCAGGGACCTCCCTCAAAACTTCCAACAGTGGTCATCTATGAGATGATTACAGGAGAAGTTTGGTGTTAAAAAAAGCTCTCACAGACAAAAGGCGCGGGGGTCCTCAGGCTGGATGCAAGAGGGTGGCGTCGCCTTCTGGAGCAGCGCTCATGGGGCAGTGTCCGCTAGTGACTTGTGCAGCGTCCTTAGCACACTGGCGAGAAAACTTGCCGCACCAATGCCACATGTTGGAGCCCTTGACTGCTTGGCCGCCCTTTCCCCCTTGGCAAGAAGCCAGGGTGCAGGCCCTATCGGCGTTGGGGAAGTCCTTCCGCCGGATTATAGGGAAATGAATCATGGCGGTGGTGAAGGAGGATTGTAAGAAGAGCGGCAGGTGAACCTACAGGTGTGTGCTGGACAGCAGGCAGGTTGGTGGAGCGGCCCATGCCAAACCACGCCATGGAGGACGATCTTTGGTCAGAAGCATTGTGAAGCGGTATTATTTATTAGTGACGCAAAATGCTTCAACACAATAAAAAAAGACAATGTTCACAACATTCGAATGAAAGTGTCCCCCACTCGCGACATTTTGGAAAACACATACAGGAACCCTCAACAGGTTCATAGAGATAATAGAAAGACAGTGCATTATCAAATTTTGGAATCAGGTAGGGAACAACACAAGGTGACCCAGTAGCCATGGCAATGTACCCATTGGCCTATCAGTGCTTCAAGAGAAGATTTCATATGAAAGACACAGTGAAGCAAGTGGCATATGCGTGACTGACTAACAGGGGCCGGGAAAATCTCAGAACTAGGAAGTGGTGAGATCTTGTGAGATAACGCCCCTACTATAGGATACACACCCAACCGCCACCAAGTCCATCCTCATCGTAAAACCCGCAACATTATTTAAATTGAAGCGACTTTTCAGGAGATACAGCGGAGTCCTTGACATGACGGGCACGCATTTGGTGAGCAGTGGTTGGGTACCAACAAGGCGGGAGTTCAATGCAAAACATTTTGTGAGAGAAGGTACAGAGTGTTGAAAGAGGTGGGGCGTCTTGTCGACATAAGCCAAGACAGAACCACACGCTACGCTATACTCAGCAGTCAACAACAGGCCTACAACATCGATGGAGCTTCGTCAAGTCGCACCATCCCAGGCATCATTCCGTCTCCTCAGACCGTTTGGAAGAATCCTCTCAATGAACAGACCTTCCTACCAGCACTGCTAAAAACTAATTTCATCATAGGTAAGATGGACGTGTAGGGAGCTGCTGTCCTTCCACCAAGAGGGGTGGGATGGGAGCCACGTCCCCTGAAGAATGGCTGAGGAAGAAAACCTGAGACTCCATCCACCTCACCAGTTCCCTCACAGAAAAAAATCATAAGCTCAAGACGCAAAGGAGAAACTGCCCAGATGCGGTCTTGGAGCTAAGAAACCATGTCTAAGACACAGACGAATGCACAAGTGGAAAGATTGGAACACCTAAAAGACGTTTCATGCCAATCGAAACCGGGGCGGTGAAGAAAATTTCAACATGCACAGGAAACGGAGCGTCCACTGGCCTGGAACATGCTTGCCTATCAGTGCTAAAGGCGTCAGCCTCAACAAACGAAGAATTCGTTAAATGCCGTTGTTCTGAGGTATGGCTGGCCAGTGGAGGGGCTTCCCAAAACCTGTGTATGTGGAGATCCAAACAGCGCCGACCATCACAATGACATGTACACAGGGGGGGATTCGTGTGCATCAGACACGATGAGGTGAGAGATTTGACCGGCCACATGCTCAGGTGGTATGCCCGCGAACGTCACCACCGAAATCAACTCTCCCTCCCCCTGAATGGCGAAACACAGTGCAGTACAGGACGGCCAACACCACTACGAGGCCCCGAGTGGGACTAAGTGCTCGTGGTTCTAGACCAGAGGACAGAGAGCGTTCATGGACATAGAATTTTTGATCCATGTCCGCCTGCCACCAGAGTATCACACTGGAACCTGCTCACCAAAGAATGAACGGAAAAAATCAGGAGTTTATGAGTTATGGAAATAGGATTCCGAAATGGCGACCACGGCAGCTTCACACCCCCTGGTCTTTCACTACGTCAGGCGGTATGGGCCCCAAGCCCCCAGGCTTCTATTCAGACTAGCAGATGTAATGGCAGAAAAGGAAGCACCAGCCCAGCGAGCCAAGTTGTCGCCTTGATGAGGTGCCCGTCTCTCCTTGCTCGCGCTCCTCATGTCTGCCTCCTTTGTTCTCAGAGGGTAACTAGATACCTCCCCCCCACAACCTCGCTTTTGGATGGCCTGAACTAACAGGCCCACTGTAGTGGGAGCGGCTATTAGTGTATGACGGAGGGAGGAGAGTAAGTAGTGGATAAATACGTAGTAGCCGATGGTGGATGCCCACAGTCAGTAGCGATCAGAGTTGGGGCTACTGGCATTTCAGTTAAAGGAATCCGCAAATACACAAGCGGTGGAGAATATCTTTAATGTGAAAAAAAAAAAAAAAAAAAAAAAGTAGTAAGTAATAGTAGTAGTAGTAGTAGTAGTAGTAGTAAGTAGTTGTATAATGTGTGTAGTTGTAGTTGGCAGTAGTAGTAGAGTAGTAGTATATAATGGGTGTATTGTAGTGGCAGTGGTAGTAGTAGTAGTAGTGTAGTAGTAGTGTAGTATAATGGGTGTAGTTATAGGTGGCAAGTATATATAAATAGTAGTAGTTTATATAGTATTAGTTAGTAGTATTAGTGCTAGTATAGTAGTATAATGGGTGTAGTTGTAGTGGCAGTAGTAGTAGTTAGTAGTAGTAGTAGTGTAGTAGAAGTAGTAGTAGTAGGTTAGTATAATGGTTTAGTTTGTAGTGCGTAGTAGTAGTAGTAGTAGTAGTAGTATAATGGGTGTATTGTAAGTAGTAGTATTAGTAGTGTAGTAGTATTAGATAAGTAGTGGTATGTAGTCGTTGTTAAGTTGTATGTGTAGTAGTAGTAGTAATGTAGGTAGTATAGTATAAGGTGTATGGAAGTAGTAGTACTAGTAGTATGTAGTAGTAGTAGTAGTAGTGTAGTAGTAGTAGTAGTATAGTTTCGAGTAGTAAGTTATAATGGGTGTGAGTTGGTAGTGGCAGTAGTAGTAGTATAGTTTAGTAGTAGATAGTAGTAGTGGAGTAAGTAGTATTAGAGTTGTATGTGTAGTAGTAAGTAGTATAGTAGTAGTATCGTAAGTAGTAGTAGTAGTAGTAGTACGTAGTTATAGTGGTAGTGTGTGAATGGGGTGTAGTTGTAGTGCAGTAGTAGTATAGTAATAGTATTAGTAGTAGTAGTATAGTAGTATTTAGTATATATAGTATTTAGTATCATGGGTGTAGTGTAGTGGCAGTATGGGGTAGTAGTAGTAGTAGTACAGTAGTAGTAGTATACAGTGAGGTAGTAGTAGTAGTAGTATTAGTAAGTATTAGTATAATTAGGGTGTGAGTTTTGAGTGGCAGTATTATTAATTATTATTTAGTTAATATATTAATGTAGTAAGTAGTAGTTTAAGGAGGGAGAGGGGGTCAGATAGGTTCAACGGTCAAAAGGTCCAAGGTCACTCACCCTATTAGACATGTCAAAGTTGAAGGAAGCCGAACTTTCTGTGCTCTCGGACACTCTGGACGGGGAGCGGGTGTATCCGTCTGTCTCCTCCTCCTCCTCCTCCTCCTCCTCCTCCTCCTCTGCCTCCTCCTCCCTCCTCCTCTTTCCATCCTCTCCCCCTCCTCATCCTCCTCCTCCTCCTCCTCCTCTCCTCCCCTCCATCCTCCTCCTCCTCCGTCCCCAGCATGATGCATTCCTCGCTGTTCCTCCGTCGCACTGTTCACCGAATGTGCCGAGACTGACAATAATGATGATAATAATAATGATAATAATAATGATAATAATAATAATGATAATAATGATAATAATGATAATAATGATAATAATAATGATAATATAAACAATAACAATTATGAAGAAATAGAAATACAAATAAATCAGTGTGAATTTTTTTTTAAATATACATGTAGTTAACCCCTTGAGACCCAGAATGTAATTTTCATTGTAATTTGTGTACCATTAGACGATTTGTAGTGACTATAAACAATATTTTATAGCTATGACCTGTATAGTACGCTTGTCACTAACTCAGGTTGGGTAGTAGTTCGTGAATTTTCGTTATTTTATGGCTGACAACAGACCATTTTATATAGCAAAGGAAAGATCTGGGCGTGAAGGGGTTAATGGCCAAAATAAAAATTCCGCTTCCATCCTTACCTCGTCTCCTCTGAATCCACCTCCTCCTCCTCCTCCTCCTCCTCCTCCTCCTCCTCCTCCTCCTACTCCTCCTCCTCCTCCTCCTTCCTTCCTCCTCCTCCTCCTTCTCCTCCTCCTCCTCTTCCTTCTCCTTCCAGCCTTCATCGGGAGTCTGTGGCATAGCTCGGAGCAAAATGAAACCTCGTCGTCGAAACTAAACTGCGCTACTTCGAGGTTGATTGCAGAGGGCGCGGAGTGACTGAGGCCCTTGGATACCTCGAGGGAGCTCCTGTAGTAGTAGTGTAGTAGTAGTATTAGTAGTATTAGTATAGTTGTAGTAGTAGTAGTATAGTATAGTAGTAAGTATAATGGGTTAGTTGTAGTAGTAGTAGTGAGTTAAGTATAATTGTTGTAGTTGTAGTCGTAGTTGGGTTAGTATTATAATGGGGTGTAATTGTAGTGGCATTAGAAATAGTTAGTAGTAGTAGTTAGTAGTTAGTATTAGTAGTAGTAGTAGTACTATTAGTAGTAGTAGTTTGTAGTGGCAGTAAAGCAGTAGTAGTAGTAGTGTCGTAGTAGTAGTAGTAGTGTAGTAGTAGTAGTCGTAGTAGTATAATGGATGTAGTTGTAGTGGCAGTAGAAGTAGTAGTAGTAGTAGTAGTAGTAGTAGTAGTATTGTAGTGCAAGTAGAAGCAGTAGTAGTAGTAGAGTAGTTGTAGTAGTATAGTAGTTAGTAGTAGTATTAGTAGTAGTAGTAGTATACAAGGGTGTAGTAATAATGTGGCTGTAGTTGTAGTAAGTAGTAGTAGTATAGTAGTAGTAGTAGTATATAGTAGTGGTATTCGTAGTATAGTAGTAGTAGTAGTAGTAGTAATTACTATAGTAGTCAGTAGTAGTAGTAGTGTAGTAGTAGTGGTAGTAGTATAGTATACAGTATAGTAGTGAGTAGTAGTAGTAGTAGTAGTAGTAGGATGTTGTAGTTGTAGTAGTAGTAGTACACGTGTAGATGGGTGTAGTTGTAAGTGGCAGTGGTCGTAGTAGTAGTAGTAGTATAGTAGTAGTAGTAGTATTGAGTAAGTACTGTAGTATTGTAATGGGTTGTAGATTGTAGTAGTAGTAGTAGTAGTAATAGTAGTAATTAGTAGTAGTAGATAGGTGTAGTGGTATGGTTGTAGTAGTAGTATAGTAAGTAGTAGTAGTATATAGTAGTGGTATTAGTAGTATGTAGTAGTAGTAGTAGTCTTAGTATTAGTTAGTAGTCAGAGTGGCGTGGTAGTGGTGGCAGTAGTAGTAGTAGTAGTAGTTAGTAGTAGTAGTATAGTATAGTAGTAGTAGTAGTAGTCGTAGTGTAGTAGTAGTAGTGTAGTATAGGTAGGTACTTGTAGGTGAAATGACACAGATAGATAGTAGATTAGGCAGAGACATGAGAGAGAGAGATAGAGAGAGAGGAGAGAGGAGAGAGAGGAGACCGAGAGAGAGAGAGGAGAGAGAGAGAGAGAGAGAGAGAGATAGAAGAGGAGAGAGAGAGAGAGAGAGAGAGAGAGAGAGAGAGAGAGAGAGAGAGAGGAGAGAGAGAGAGAGAGAGAGAGAGAGAGAGAGAGAGAGAAGAGAGAGAGAGAGAGAGAGAGAGGTAGAGAGAGAGGAGATATGAGAGAGAAGAGAGAGAGAGAGAGAGAGAGGAGAGAGAGAGAGAAGAGTACCGACATATCACAATAATAATAACAACATATTTCCCATGTTTCATAATGTGTTGAAAATCAGATAAAATATATTCAAGAAAAAATTGATTGATAATTAATATAATCATAATAAGAATAATAATAATAATAATAATAACTAATCATAATAATAAAAGATTAAATACAATATACTTTATATATATAAAAGAAAACGCTATTAAGTAGATTCTGTATTCAGAAAACCACTACTACGACTACTACTACTACTCTAACTACTACTCCTACTATGAGAAGTGTAGGATAGGGAATATCACCTGTATCAATACTAATCAGGTTCAGTAGATGTTTGTCCCATGCATTATTGGTACGTTGCCTTGACTGCTCTAGGCGCCCACAGGTGAATTTATGGTGACTCAAAATTGACTGGTTCAGTGTGCAAACACAGTCCAGCGAACTCGTAAAAAGTCGGCGTCCCACTAGCACTTTTCGCGTCTATTTTTCCAGCAACTTTCTAAAAACTAAACAATTTTTTACTCCAAGCCGTCACCCACACAGTCCTTTGCACCTGTCCTAACAGTCAGCTGTTCCTGCAACTGTAAACCAACATGGCTCCGACGCCAGGGCAGGCTAGAGTACCTTTTAGGACAGGCTATCGCTAGTATACACTTAATTATGGTATTATCATCGTCAGACTCGCCAACAATTTACATACAACACAATATAGACATAAAACAGTAATGATGAGCGGGCCATCAGCCCGCCGCTGGAGCCGAGTCATTGCGATGTCATGCGAGAGAGCGTTGCCTTTTTTATAAAACTGGCTTTTTAAATGTATCTATGTGGCAATAGGTCACTTGAATATTTTTCATACTTCAAATGTATTGAGTTAGAATTTTTGCAAAAAAATCCTGATTTATGTCGAATACTTTAAAGTAAGTCACCTATGGATTTTGATTTGACTATGAGAGTTGACTTCAACTTTCCATATCAAGACGATCACGATCGTCTGACTCAGACTGACTGATTCCGACGGACTACTAGTCGGGAGCGTAGAAAAGAACCAACGGAGATCGTCTAACTAGACGGAAAAAGTGCTCGTGTGACGGCCGCCTTAACAGAGGGGAGTCTGACTTACCCACATACGGGTGTAACCGAGTTTCTTGCAAATATGATACAGGTGAAAAGAACGAATGTATTCTAAGCACAAAATATTCTCTAACCATATGCTTTTTGAAGCTTCCTTTAGACTGTGATAGATGAAGTTAGAAGAATTAGCGCGTGCCAGTAATTTCAACCATGGCATGGCGGTTGCCGCTCGTTGGACATTTTGAATGATTTTAATCATAATGTTTACTATTAATGGAGCATTACATTATGCTTTCTAACCACACAATTGGTATTAGAGGACATGTTATTAATAAATAAGCAGTACCTGAGAAACAGCCAGGGCCTGTAATAAATCATACTGTAAAAGGCTACATGCATGGTCAGGGAGTTGTTTTAGGATGAAACGTGACTCAGCCTGGATGGGGGCCGTGAGGCCTCGCACCTAGTCCCTCCTTCACTGCTCCCCGCCCCGACCGCATTGCCACTTATCCTTTTTACAGTATTGTTTTTATTACAGCCCTGCTGTTCTCATGTACTTTTTATTAGTAATAACATGTCCCATTCATACAATTGTTGTTGTTATAATATATTAATGCTCCTTCCTAGTAAACATTATGATTATATCATTCCCAAATGTCCCGAGCGGCGGAAACGCCTGCATGGTGAAATTACTGGCCGCGCTATTTATTCTAACTTCCGCTCACGTCTAAAGGAAGCTTCAAAAAGCATATGTTTATGAATCATTTTGTGCTTAGAATTACTGTTCTTTTCGCCTGTATTCAATATTTTGCAGAAACTCGTGTTACACCTGTATAGTGTAGTCAGTTGCACCCCTCCGATGGCTGTTTGCAGATACACTGAATAAGACATCTAGAAAGCTATAAGGACTGTTCCGTGTCCCTGGGATTACGTGGTAAGGTCAAAGTACCAATACCAAGTAGAACCCACTTCAGTATACGAACAGAAACATCGGGCAACTCCGGTCAAATATTGACGTCCTTGGAATGCTCTCTCCTCAAAAAGCTGCTTCGAAAGGCGAGAGAGAGAGAGAGAGAGAGAGAGAGAGAGAGAGAGAAGAGAGAGAGAGAGAAGAGAGAGAGAGAGAGAGAGAGAGAGAGAGAGAGAGAGAGAGAAAGCGAGAGATAGATGAGAGAGAGAAGAGAGAGAGAGAGAGAGAGAGAGAGATAGAGATGAGACGAGCGTTCCATGACGTCACTATTGACCGGAGTTGCCAGATTTTGCTGTTCGTATACGAAGTTGGGTTTTTACTCCTGTATATGGTAATCTGGATAGGTAATTCCCCATCCTGCATATTTATCGCCAAAAGGTATATACACACAGACTACAGCACTAACATGGTGTCATATGTATGATTTTATAGTAAAGATTTCGGAGTGAGTAGTATTAGTATAGTAGTGTAGTAGTAGTAGTATTAGTAGTAGTAGTATTAAGTAGTAGTAATATAGACGCCACTGCCTTAAAGTAAATATATTAGTATAGTAGTAATACGTATACCGTGCACATGCGATACATACACACACACCACACACCACACACACATGACACACAGACAACCACACACACACACACATTACACACACACATACATGCCACACACACACAACACACACATTACCGACATCCCACACACACACCACACCACACCCCTACACCCACCCACACACCACACACACACACACAAACCACACAGAGACACAAACGCACACACACACCACACGCACATACATAGCCACACACACACACACACACCACACACAACACACACAACTCACCCACCCACTACACACACACACATCACACGACACACATACATCCACACACCCACCCACACACATCCACACACACTCACACCCACATAACACCCACCAACCCACAACCCACACACACGACACACAAACATCCACACACACACCACACACACACACACATATAACACACACACACACACACACACACACATATTACCACACACACACAACACACGACACACCACACACACACACACACACATCCACAGCACCACACAACACACACACATACACACTACACAAACACACACCACACACACACACACACTACACACACACACACACCACACCTATCCACACACCACCACACACACCAACAACACACACACACACACACATCCACAACACACACACACGCACACACAGCATCCACACACACACAGCACACACATCCACCACACCACACACACGGCACACACACACACACACCCACACACAGTACAGACAACCACACACACCCACACACACACACACACACACACG
>JACEEZ010014444.1:32500-45000 GCA_016584305.1 Chionoecetes opilio
TCTCTCTCTCGATGTATCTCCTCTTCGTCTCGTCTATCGCTCTCTCTCTCTCTCTCTCTCTGTTCCTCTCGCTCTCTCCTCGCTTTCTCAATGCCCTTTCTATCTATATATCTATTTGTCTGTGTGTCTATGTTTATATGTTTGTATGTATTTACTAATTAATATAGGGTTATACATGTAGTAGTAGTAGTAGTAGTAGTGGTATTGTTATTATTATTTATATACTATTATTATTATTACTTTCTTATTATCAGAAGTAGTAGTAGTAGTAGTAGTATTAATAGTAATAGTAAGATAAGATAAGATTTTCATCCTATCTAGACACTTTGCAAGTACCAACTACAAGGTTATTGACTATACAAAGCGCCGCCACGTCAGACGAACTAGGCGGACTCGAACCCGCTGACCGATGCGCAGTGACCTCTGCCCTTGCAGCTCACGTCTCTACCAACCTTGCCACCCCCCCCTGACGGGCAATAGTAATTAGTAGTCGTAAGTAGTAGTATATAGTAGTAGTAGTAGGTGTAGTAGTGATTGGTGGTTTGTTCTGGGAAATCTTGCTTGTTGCAACGAGGTTAGATATCAACTTATTTCCTCTCTCCTCTCCTCACCTCCCCTCTTATCTGCCTGCTATCTCTCTCTCTCTCTCTCTCTCTCCTCTCCTCTCGCTCTCTCTTCTACGGTCGATCTCTCCTCTCCTCTCTCTCTCTCTCTCGTCCTCCTCTCCTCTACGTCCTCTCTCTCTCTCTCTTCGCTTTCTCTGGTGTTAGTGGTGTGTGTTGTCTGTGTGTGTGTGTGTCTGTGTGTCTGTTTTTCTGTCCCTGTGACTTTACTGTAAGAGAGAGAGAGGAGTAGGAGAGAGATAGAGAGAAGAGGAGAGAAAGAGAGAGAGAGAGAGAGAGAGAGAGAGAGAGAGAGAGAGAGAGAGAGAGAGAGAGAGAGAGAGAGAGGTGGTGGTGGTTGTAGTATAGTAGTAGTAGATCCGTGCTAGTATATTATTAGTAGTAGTCAGTAGTAGTAGTATATTGTAGTGGTGGGTGTTGGTTTAGTAATAGTAGTAGTAGTAGTAGTAGTAGTGAGTAGTAGTCGTAGTAGTAGTATATAGAAGTGTAGTAGTAGTAGCAGTAAGTAATGATAAAGGCATCAAACACTACTACTACGACTACTACTACTACTACTACTACAATAATATAATAATAATAATAATCATAATAATAATAATAATTAATTAATAATAATATAATAATATAATCTATAGAATTACTGATCTTATAAAATGGCATATTTAATTGTCCTTCATAAGTACTCTCCTCCTCCTCCTCACCCCTCCGCCTCCTCCTCCTCCTCCTCCTTCTCCTCCTCCTGCCTCCTCCTCCGGCTTCCAAGATTTTAATCTAATTTACTCCCCTACTTCCCATTCTCTCTCTCTCTCTCTCTCTCTCTCTTCTCTGCAAATCTCATCTCTCTCTCTCGTCTCTCCTCTCTCTCTCTCTCTCTCTCTCTCTCTTCTCCTCTCATCTATCTCTCTCTCTCTCTTCTCTCTCTCTCTCCCTCTCTGTCTCTCCTTCTCTCTCTCTCACCTCGCTCTCTCGTCCTCTCTCTCTCTCTCACTCTATCTCTTCTCTCTCTCTCTCTCTCTCCTCTCTCTCTCGTCGTCCCTCTCTCTCTCTCTCTCTCTCGCTCTCTCTCTCTCCTCTCTCTCTCTCTCTCCTCGTCTCTCTCTCTCTCTCTCTCTCTCGTCGCCTCTATCTCCGTCTCTCTCTCTCTCTCTCTCTCCATCTCTCTTCTCTCTCTTCTCTCTTTCTCATGCCTTATCATTCCCACGAGGATGCCTTTATGTTTCTCTTATCCAGACTTTCTCTCTCTCTCATCTCTCTCTCCTCATTCTCTCCCTCTCTCTCTCGTCTCCACTCTCTCTCTCTCTCTCTCTCTCTCTCTCTCCATCTATCTCTCTCTCACTTCACTCTCTCTCTCTCGTCTCTCGCTCGTCTCACCACAAATGCATCTACTTGTGAGACAATGGAAAAAAAAAAAAAAAGAGTAGACATGTTAAACTAACTGTGTGTGTGTGTTGGGTGTAAGTGGTAGTGTGTGGTGTGTGTGGTGTGTGTGTGTCATAAGGAGTCGTGTGCATGTGGTGAACAGACTTTGAGAGGAGGAGGAGGAGGAGGAGGAAGAAGATGACAAGGAGGAGAGAAGTGGTGGAAGGGAAATGAGAGGATAAAAATCTAATGGGAGTAGTAGTGTCCCATATAGTAGGTGTCTCTCTCTCTCTCTCTCGAGTCTCTCGCTCTCTCCTCTCTTCAGATCGTCTCTCCCTCTCTCTCTCTCTCTCTCTCTCCTCTCCCTCTCTCTCGGTCGTCGTCTCTCTCTTCTCTCTCACTCTCCTCTCTCTCCCTCTCTCTCTCTCTCGCAGTTTATTAAAACTTATTTTTTCGGCGGGCCTTTGAAAAAAGCAGCTATTTAAGATATAGGCATAAGCTGAACGATATTTGAATGTACAGCATTTTACAAAATTTAATGTTCCACTATAGAGTACGGTAAGGAGGAAACTGTTGGCTTTTTCAGCTTTTCAAACCTTTCATTTGATTCCTTGTCTCAAAACCGAACACTTTGATATCGTGGTGTTTAGTGTGGCTGTGATATAGCAAAGATACGGTGTTGTGGTAGCCTGTCCGGGGGCCCATTTTGAAAAACATGTGGTATTTCAGATTACGAGCGAGAATCAAACTTGTGTCTTTAGAAACTTTTCTTTCTGTTGCCAGTTTGACAAATTAGTTTTGAACAGGAAGCTCGCCGGCAGAAAGACCCATCATTATAATCAGAGTGTGACATCGTGGTAAATTTCATCCATAGTTTTAGTCCTGCGTGCGACATTAAAACTCCATACGCAGCAATCCATCGTTGTTGTGTTTGTATGTTACTTCCACTCAAGGGTAACCCATGAAGCCATACTCAACAGACAGTGAGAGTTTGATCATGGTTAACTTTCTTTCATATGTTCCTTGAGGACAGCCTGCACGTCTGTGTTCGTGGTGGCAACATAAGGTCCGTCGCTTGGAACCACTCCTGAGGCCTGGCACGACTCCGATTGGTGGTCACTAACTGACAGGGCCCTTACTGATAACCACAACCCGTCACATCTCAAAAGTAGTAGCTAGTGAACTGTTTACTCGGGGCTGTCTGAGACGTGTGGAAGTGTGCTGTGTAAGACCGGCGACTCGCAGCAGTTCACGCCAATGAGGTAAGCATAGAGTCCCGCGAGAAAAGTTTATTATTCCGAGTAACAGTAACAACCAGGGATTTGATATGGAAATTTTTATCGAGGTCCGATATTTTAAATATTCTATTGTATTTGAGTTTACACGTCTGAAGGGCAGTCCCCATTTCATTCACAGAAGGAACAGAGGATGAGGAGGAGGAGAAGAGGAAGGGATGGAGGTAGGTTTTTATATTTTTGTTGTCTCTCTTCTCCTACTCTTCGTGTGTGTGGTTTGTGTGTGTGTGTGTGTGTGTGTTGTGTGTGGTGTGTGTGTTGTTTGTGTGTGTGTGTGTGTTTTTGTATGTGTGTGTGTATTTGTGTGTTTTGTGTATGTATGTATTGTGTGTGTGTGGGTGTGTGTGTGTGTGTGATGTGTGTGTGTGTGTGTGTGTGTGTGTGTGTGTGTGTGTGTGGTTTGTGTGTGTGTGTGGTGTGTGTTTGAAATTTTAGCATTTCTCTCTCTCTAGCAAATGTCAACTGAAAGATTCAAACAGTCATAATTTTAAGTCAGACAGCTAGTCAATCAGTCAGTCAGTTAGTCAGTGAGTGAGTGAGTGGTGAGGAGGGAGTCAGTCAAAGAGGGGGTCGTCGTCAGTCAGTCAGTCACCAGTCAGGTTCAATAGTTTATCCTACAAATACGAGGAAAAAATTGGAAATTTTTAAAAATGAAAATGTTGTTTCCCCCCACCCATTCACTCACCCATTCCCCCATCACCCCCCCCCATTCATCACCCCAACTCATCACCCCACCTTTCACTCACCCATTACCCATCACCCCCAACCTTTCACTCCCCCATTACCATCACCCCCCCCCTATTCCCTCCCCATCCCCCATCACCCCCCACCCATTCATCACCCATCACCGCACACCCTTTCCCATCCCCCACCCCATTCACTCCCCCCTTTACCCATCCCCCTACATAAAAAGTTTCCTCAATTCTCGAAACCCCATTTTTTTCAAAATTTTTCTAATGGGCTCTAAAAAAAAAAAATAAGTTCGGATATTCAAATGGCTTAAAACCCCCCCTGGTCGACCGGGTTTCCAAAAAAGTGCCATATGGGGTTTGCCCCCGGGGGCGGAACCTATCCCACCACCCACCCCCAACACCACACACACACACACACACCCACACAGACAGCGCCAGAAGACACATTTTTCGTTTATATTATTATAGATATGTAATACAAGCAAAATACTTTTGCAAATATATATCTAGTTTATTTACATGAGGGGGGTTTAAAAAATACAGAATAAAAAATGAAAAGACTATTTTCAATATAAATAAAAACAAAAATTAAAAAATCGGTGTTCTTTAAAGAACATCGACCTGTGGGGTTCAGAGTCTGTACCCATATGATGCGAGTTTTTACTGTCCCTAGTCTTAGCATGTGGGGTGATCCCATATTTTTCCTTAAAAGAAACCACTGTTTAAAAAAAACCCCCTGTTTTTAAAAACTAACTGAGAAATTTTAAAAAACATTTTGTGAGTTTAAAATTCTAAAATAAAATCTAGCATGAAAAAGGGGAGTGTGATGTTTCAATAAAAATGATTAAGAAAATTAGCCCCAGAGGGGCTGCTTGTTGAAATACGGCCCCGCAAAACCTTTCAATGCATTTTTATAAGCAACTTTCAAAAGTTTAAAAAATCTCCCTTTAATTGTTTTAAGTCCCAATTTCAAGCCCCCATATCGGAAGACAGTAAGATTTGAAATTTATTTTTTTGTTTTAAAATTGATACCTTTTTTAAAATTTCTAAAAACTAATTAAATTGTGAAAAAAATTTTGCGCAATCGCAGTAACATCTAAAATGCCCGACAAATTATTTCAAAAAAAAATGCCCAAAGAATTTTAAAATTATCTGCAATCTAAAAATTAACCCTGACTATTTCCATGACATCATCTGAATGGATACCTGCCTTTATCAAATTTTCCTTTTTTTTTTTTACCTTATTTTAAAATTTTTTGATTTTTTAACGTTTAGCAATATTGGTATAATAATCTAAATCATGCATGTTATTTGAGAGAATAACAATATCATCCGCAAAAAGTAGATATTACCGCATAAATCCAAACAGCACCCAACCCCATATTTGATCATAGTTTAAAGTTCTTTTTTAAAAATTTGAATAAGAGAGGTAAAAAAATACCCCTTGCCTTCTCCTTTGATCAACCTAAAATAATTTCCATACTCTCCGTCAAAAAACAACCTCGCTGCTTGATCCCTTAAAAACAGTGCACTAAAGATACAAAATATGGGTGGTATTCCTTTCCTTTTTAAAAGTTTGCCCAAAAAATGTTTACTTGTAAAAGCCTTAAAAAAATCGAAAAAAAAACATAGCCCTATTTTTAAAGTGATAATTATGATTATATTTTTTTTAAAAGGAACATGCACTTTTTTTTTGGGAAGAGCCTTTTTTAAAAAACCAAATTTTCCCCAATTAAGATGTACTTATCCTCAAATATATCTAAAATGTGTTTCCAAAAATTTAAAAAAAGTAAAAAGTTTGCTTCACAGGCCTTATTTTGTAGACTCAGTTAAATTTCCCCGGTGTGATCTTTGGATGGGTTAATTTCCCCCTAACTAGGGGGAGGTTTATACAATGTGAAAAACATGTAAAACGTGGCCAAAAATATCAAAAACTGGGGTTTGCCCCTTTTTAAAAAAAGGTTGATGAATATCATATGACCAGATCCGGGATTTAAAGATTTTTTACAATTTCACAAACCTCCCGCTAAAAATACACGGGTTAAATTTTTTTATCTCTCCCCAAAAACTTTTTTGGGGAGTTTACAAAATTATTTTCCCTCTGGACTTTTTTCATCTTTTTCCCGCAGAAATCGCTTAAAAAGGTTTCTAAAGTAAAGGTTTCCATTTTTTCCAACAAAATCTAAAAATTTAAACTTTATTTTTCCAAAGTTGAACACCTTCCAAAAAGACTTCATATTTTTTTTCTTGATTTTCCTCAATAGAAAAAAGAATTTCTTCATTTAATCATTTTGTGCAATTTTTTAAAAGCATTTTGAGTCTCGCCTACTCTAAAACCCATGTTCTGTACTCCCCCGAAACTTACCCCTCCGGTTTTCGCACTCAATAACTTCCCGGCGCTCTGTGAAGGTGTTGACCCCCTATTCCAACCCGGGAGACCTTGAACTTTTATTTTTTTTAACATTTTTCACAAACTTTTAGAACTTTAAAGTAAGATTTACATAATATTAAAAAATGGTCTAAAGATTCAAATGACTAGCTTTTTGACAACTAGGTGGCACATGAACATGCACTAACACCAGACCCGGGTATCCATGGTAGTATGGCGCAGCCTAGGGCCCCCCAACTTGGGGGGCCCCAACTTGGGGTCCCTGCTAAAAAATTTTTAAATATAATTTTTTTTTTGAAAAATTATTTTGCATGCTGAAAATTTTATTTAACTTAAAGTAATTACAAATAATTTGGATAAAGGGGGCCCCCGTTTGAGGGCCCCTTTTTTTGAGATAAAAAGGCCCTTTTTTAGCCTTTATTTTAGTAAAGGCCCCCTTTTGGGGCCCTAGCTGTAAATCATGGGGGCCCAGTGAAAAAATAAAAAAAATTCAAGGGGTGCGGGGGAGTTAGAGGGGGTCCGTCTAGGGGGCCACAATTTAAATTTGCCTAGGGGCCCCAAAAGGGATAATCCCGGCCCCATATCACTATATCTACTAATTAATAATACGGCTTGGTTGCAAACTCCGAATGTCAATCCGTCCCCGTTACCCAGTTAAAATTCAATTCAAAATTTCAGATAAGGGTCAACCTTTTCTTTGCACAATTATATCACAGAAATTTTTTAAAATTCCCCAAAAGGAAGGTGACTAACCAATTTAAAAAATTCATGAAAAAACCTCAGAGACCCTACATCCTGGAAATTTCTACCAAATTTTGGTCAAACCATTTTCAATATGTATTACCCAAAAAATACAAAGGTAATGTGAATCGTCAAGGAAACTTAATCGAAAAACCCAAAAATTATTTCCTTTTAATAAAAACCTTTTTAATGTTTCCCTGCCTTCCAGTAAAAGGATCGCATTAAAATCTCCAAGTGTAAATACAAAAAAATTCAAATCAATAAATTTGTTTAAGCATTTAAAATCTCAAGGTTTCAGCAGTGTTTTTAGTCTCCCAAAATCACTTTTACAAAAACATTTACTAGTAGATAATGCGTGTTCCTAAAGATATTTCAGACCATAAAATTCTTTTAGATATAATTTTGTTAAAAGAGAACCCAAAACTTTCATCCCTAAAAAACCAAAAATCCTTTACACCCCCCGCATTAGACACCAATTCTTTTTCAGAGTAATGATCTGCCACTCCAAACTCTAATTCTATTTTGCCTCAAGTTCCTAGTCTATCCCAGTAATGAAATTTCTTTCAAAATATTTCGTCAAACGATTTTTGTCAGAAAATACTTACATATTCTTTTTAGTGAAAAACAATTTTACGAGAAATTTTTAATTATAAAAGGGCCCTGGTGAATTATAAAATAAACAAAAAAAAAAAAAAAAGTATTATAAAACTTAAAATTTCAGCATAAAACTTATTTCTTATCCTCTGGCCATAAATCAGGATTAAAAGTTTTTTCTCTTTCACTAAGAGAGACGGTTTCCTTAACGTTGTAAATTTTTTTGTTGTTCAATTTTTTTTCCCCTTCAATGTTAAAAGTATCTTTAATATATGATCAAATCATCTGGAAAAACTAAAGCACTCTGCCTATGAAAACTCCCCCTTTCGGTCACCCTTCAGAGGTTTGGTACCATCCCCCTGACACCCCCACGCGCAGCCGCGCTTCCCCTGCAGGTCTAGGCCCCTGCCCCCGCCCCTTGTTGTTTAGACTCCCACCTTTTTCATCGCTCATCCCCCGTGCCTCGGCCCGGGCAGTCTGTTTTAAGCTCCTTGTAGTTAAATAGTAGTATAGAGTAGTAAGTAGTAGTGTAGTAAGTAGTAGTCAGAGCAGTATAGTATAGTGTAGCAGTAAATAGTAGTTCATTCGTTCAGACTTTTATTTTGTAAGAAAATTTCGTAGTAAGTAGCCACTGACGATAACAACAAGAAAAAAAAATGTTATTTTTTATATACAAACACATAATTTGCACAATTATGATAAAACTTTCAGGTATGTTTTAGTTTTACCTTAAGTATCAAATAAAAATCTCATAAGTACAAATAAAAAAAAAAGTAGGATAGGGTAACCCTTTAAAAACAATTTATAAAATTTAAAAATATCATTTTAAAAATATTATATACAAAACTAAAAAAACGTAATACATTTTTTAAAAACATGGGGAAAATAAAAAAAATTTAAATCCTAAACTTTAAGGGGTTAATATCCATAATGTAAAAAGGGGCCTCGCCCCTCCTCATGTCGCTGTACCCAGACTATCCTTGCCTTAATGACATCCAGATCCTCTTCAAATATATTGATATTGTAATACTGATCAAATAAATGTCTAACATAAGTCATAAAAAGACCTTAGGTATAAAAATATATATTATATTTTTTGAGAGGATTGCTTGATCTAATCAGTCTTTTAAAAAATCTAGCTTGTATAAGGGCTGTGAGATGCCTTTAAAAATAATTGATTACAGTTTTCCGCAGTGATGTTGCTGCTGGCATATGTAGGCACTCCCGACATGAGTTTTTTAAACCATTATTATATGCAACATTAAACGCTTTAAATACAAGATCTAAAAACTGAGGTATCATTCCATAGGGCCAAGCCATATTCTGGACAGCAGTAAGAGTTAAATAAAAACAAAAGAACATTAAAGTCTAAAAACTTAAAATCTCTATATACACTATTAAAAGATGAGTAAAATGAATTTAACCGAAAATCGGTGTCATCACTATCTTTAAAATTGAAGGAAATATTGTGTCCTAAGTATTTGTAGCAGCTCACAACTTTTAGTTCATCGCCATTAAGTTTTATATTACCCAAAACAAATTTTTTTCTTAAAATTTAAAACTCATACATCAGGTTTTTCTTTCTTATCACAAGTTTGTGATTTACAATTTCATTACATAAACATTTGTATAATACCTCCATGTCGTCTCTTGACGCAGCCAGGAGAACCAGATCATCAGCGTAACCTACAACATTAAGTCTGTGGACACCAAGCCTACATCCTATGTCCAAGCTGGAAACTTTTTCAATAATGTCATTTATATAAAAATTAAATAAAAATGGGGATAAAACACCTCCCTGCCTTACTTCCTATTCAATGAAATAAAATTCACTCATGGACTGATGCCATCTGACGTGTGCTTGTTGGTTTCTAAAGTAGTGCATTAATGTGCGGGTCAGATCAACAGGTATACCTGAGGATAAAAGCTTCTTACCAAGCAGGAAATGATCTATTCTATCGAAGGCTTTACTTAAATCAACAAAAGTGGCAATGGGAGATGACCTTGAGCTACTGTAGCTTCTCATAAACCTCTTTTAACAAAAAGAAGCATCAGTAGTGGATGATGCCTTCTTAAAACCTAACTGCCTAAAATTCAAAGGGAGTTTTTCAGTTAAGAAATTTAAAACATGTAATTCAAAGATTTTCTGCAGACATGAGGATTGCATCACAGGTCTATAGTTGAGGGAAGTATTTGTATTTTTCTTATCTTTAGGTAAAGGAGTAATAGTGCCCCTTAGCAGATCACCGGGAAGATAACTATGTGAATAACACATATTGTAAAACATGGACAAATATTCTAAAAAGTCATGTGAAGCATTCTTAAGGAGCAGCAGATGAATTCCATCATGGCCAACTCCATCATTCACAGAAGATAAAATATGTTTGATAGTAGCACTAGAAATTCTTAAGTTTACTTTTCTTTTTACAGGCCACATTTCTTTTAATTCTTTCAGGAAATCAGTGTCATTCTTTGTATTAAGTCCAGTTTGGCTCTTGAGAAAGTGACCTACAAATAGCTGAGCAATCTGTGAATCATCTGAGATCCCATCAATTATGCCACTAGATTTTTCCCTTCCTCTCTTTCTCTTAACCTCCTTCCAAAATTGTGTTTTGTTTTTATCTCTAAATTTGAATATGATACTGTTACTTATTTCTTGTTGTTCATTATTCTTACACTGTCTTAATGCTGTTTTAAAAGCTTTTCTGGCGTTTAGCATGACCTCATGGTGTGTGGTGTGTCTACCATGCTCCACCCAATCCAGGTAGCCATCTCTTGCTTTACTATGAAGCTCCTTCACCCTCCTATTCCATCCAGGAATAACCTTGAATTTATTGCATTTAACAACTTTTCTCTTATATTTTTCACTTTCTTCCTGAATGCTTGTTACCATTGCATCATAAACTTTATTTATTTCCTTTAGATGCAAAGGGTTGTGGCAACCTGTTTTATGACAATTTTGAGCTAAGTCATGCTGCAAAAGCTTTAGTTTATTGTCAACACGTCTGTTGATGGTCCTTAAATCATCTGCATCTAATTATGCAATTTAAGGAATATTGTGCAGAGTCTGTGTTATTGCTTGGAGAGATATGTTAGATATATGGACTCCCTTAATTTCATCTTTATAAATAATGGCAGGTGATCAGAACCGTTCATATCATATAAAACCTTGGCTTCACTGACATCAATGTGATCACAAGGCCTACCAACTATATGGTCCAGCCACCTGTTTGTGCTGTTCCCATACCCTGTGAAGGTTATGGCATCTCTCCCAAGCAGGTCTAGGTCATAGCAAACCAGTGAATTTCTTGACATAAAATTGAACAGATTTTTCCTAGCCCTACCAAAAAAGATCAGCATTAAAATCACACATAAAATAAATTGAATCAAAATTAAGATCATGCATAAAGTTTCTAACAAAGACATGATTTCAGGTATTGATTCAGTGTTGAGATCTCCCAAACATCACTGTTCAGGTACACATTTATAAAAATAATATTTCTTCCAAAGATATTAACATTCAATACCATAACATTATTTTCCAAAATGATCTTATTAATTTTCAAGTTAAGATTTTTCCTCCATAAAATAGCCATCCCACCTTCCTGTCTGCCAGCCATGGATTGCAGCGCCTTCTCTGAGAAGGTGGCACCCACTCCAACACAATCATAGTTTTCATCAATAAAATCTAGCATCCCCGGTTTTTCTTGTATTAAAAAAGTTTCCTGTAAAAATATAAAATCATATCCTAGGCCAGTTAAGTCCCTGATCAGATTAATATTTTTCATCAATGAACAACAATTAAAAGTACACAAACAAAGATATTTAGAATCCATCTTGATAAAATATTTAAGATTAAAGGATAAAAAAACTGAAATAAAATAAAATACTAAACCAAATTCCTTATTCCCTGTTGATACCTTGGTTTCTTCTTCCAGATCTGTCATAGAATTTATCAGCCACAATGTTTTCAGGCCATAAATCAGGATTGAAAAGAGTATCCCTGTCATTAATGCTAACATTTACTTTGAATGCCCTAACATCTTGAGATCGGATTTCAAGCTCAGATATTGAATTAATTTCCACTCCACTCACTTTTCTAATATAACCTTGTATATCCTCCTTCTCAAATTGCTTGTCTACTCCTCCTATGAAGATATCAACAAATCTGGTAGCAGCTCTAAAGGGTAAATCCTCACACTTCCGCTGTCCTCTTACACCAGTCCTTTTACTCCGCCGCGACTGTGCCACCTGCCAGTTTGTGCCCACAGCTGGCTCTACACTTCGTTGTAAATCACTCTGGTTACGAGATTCCGCAGCAGATGACTTGTTAGTATATTCCATTACACTCTTAGGAATAGCACCTGTTAAGGGGTTATTAAAATGGGCAGCAGGTAGTAGTAATAGTAGTAGTAGTAGTAGTAGTAGTAGTAGTAGCAGTAGTAGTAGTAGCAGTAGTAGTAGTAGTAGTAGTAGTGGTGGTAATGGTGGTAGTAGTAGTAGTAGTAGTAGTAGTAGTAGTAGTAGTAGTAGTAGTAGTAGTGTTATTATTATTTATATTCTATTATTATTATTACTTTCTTATTATCAGAAGTAGTAGTAGTAGTAGTAGTAGTAGTAGTAGTAGTAATAGTACTAGTAATAGTAGTATTAGTATTAGTAGTAGTAGGAGTAGTAGTAGTAGTAGTAGTAGTAGTAGTAGTAGTAGTAGTAGTAGTAGTAGTAGTGATTGTGGTTGTTCTGGGAAAATCTTGCTTGTTGCAACAGAGGTTAGATATCAACTTATCTCCTCCTCCTCCTCCTCCTC
>JACEEZ010014444.1:52500-55000 GCA_016584305.1 Chionoecetes opilio
ACAAACAATCACACACACACACACACGCACACACACACACACACACACACACACACACACACACACATACATACACAAAACACCACACACACACATACACAACACACACACACACACACACACACAGACCACACACACACACACACATACACACACACACACTACACACACACACCACATTACACACACACACACACACGAGAGTAGGAAGAAGAAAAAGATATAAAACCTACTCCATCCCTTCCTCCTCCTCATCCTCCTCCTCATCCTCTCTGTTCGTTCTGTGAATGAAATGGGCTGCCCTGAGACGTAGAAACCAAATACAATAGAATCATTTAAAAATGCCTCCGATAAAATATTCATAAAAACCCGGTTGTCACTGTTTACTCGGAATAATAAATTTATCTCGCGGGCCTCTGATGCTTACTCAGGGTATCTCTATAAAGAGGGTAACGCCATTCATAGGCCCTATGTTAAACGCTACTGGGCGACTCTTGGTGCCAAGGCCTCCTCGTTCATCAAAGACCGGGAAGTTTTCAAGCATGACCCGCAGATATCAGTTATACATGCTATAAAGGATAGAATGTTATCTTCGGAAATTGCTGTCTATAAGATTATCACATAAAACACAGTAAAAACACATTGAATAAAGGCATTCTGAGACTGAAGAAATTATGAGAACTTAAATTCACTTAAAACTCGTCGTCAGGTATAACTTGGGGACAGCTTATAGATGGCAGATATCAATAGAAGACGAATTAAATTAGCTTCATTGATATATTTCGTTTCTGTTGACATACAGTAGAACCATGCATAAAGTAGCGTTAACTACCATAAGACATACAGTGGCCGGCCCCCCGCTCGCTCTCGCTCATCTCTCTCTCTTTCCCCCCCCCGCTTCTCTCTATCTTCTCACTCCTCTCCTCTTCTCCGTGAAAGAAGAGAGAGAGAGAGAGAGAGAGGGAGAGACCGGAGAAGCTGATGAGATTGACGAGAGAAGAGAGAAGAGGGAGAGAAGAGAGAGAGAGAGATGAAGTGAAGAGAGATATGCCGTGAGAGATAGAGATGAGAGAGAGAGACGAGAAGAGACGGAGAGAGAGACGGAGAGAGAGTGACGAGAGAGAGAGAGAGAGAGAGAGAAGAGAGAGAGAGGAGAGAGAGAGAGAGAGGAGAGAGAGAGAGAGAGAGAGAGAGGAGTAGAGAGGAGATCGAGAGAGAGAAGCGCTCAAATGGGAGGAGAGAGAGAGAGAGAGAGAGAGAGAGAGAGAAGGAGACGCGAGGAGAGACGAGAGAGAGAGAGAGAGAGAGAGAGATGAGAGAGAGAGTAACCAAAAAAAAAAGTTCTACCATACTTCTCTATGATATTCTATATAATCCTAATAGATATATATATATATATATATATATTATTTATGTATTATATTTATAATATATATATATATATATATATATATAATATATATTATATATATTAATATATCTATATATATATATATATATATATATATATATTATATATATATATATAATATATATATATATATATATATATATAATATATTATATATATATATAGATATATATATATATATATATATCTATATATAATATATATATATAATATATATATTTATTGATTTATATATATATTCTATTTATTATATAAGAGATAGATAATATATATATATATAATAGATATATATAATATTAATATATATATATTATATATATAATATATATATATATATAGGATATATATATAAAGTAGCAAAGTATTTTGGTAACCACTCTCCTCTCTCTCTCATATCTCTCTCTCACTCATATCCCTCTTTCACTCATATTCTCTCTCTCTCTCTCTCTTTACGGAGAGAGAGAGAGAGAGAGAGATGGAAGAGAGAAGAGAGAGAGAGAGACCGAGAGAGAGAGACGATGAGACGAGATGAGAGCGCGAGAGGCGAGAGAGAGAGAGCGTGATGATAGCGGGGGCCGCCACGGTAATTAGTAGTGTAACGCTACTTATGCATGGTTTATGTATGTATCAAGAAAACGAAATCTATCATGGAAAGCTAATTTAATTCTGCGTCTATTGATATCTGGCCTTTATAAAGCTGTCCCAAAAGTTATTACATGACGACGCGTTTTTAAAGTGAATGTTAAGTTCCATATTTCTTCAGTCTCAGAATGACCTTTATTTAATGGGTTTTACATGTTTATGTGATAATCGTATAGAACAAGATTCCGAAGAGATAAACAGTCTATCCTTTATACATGTATAACTATGATATACTGCAGGGTCACGCCATGAGAAATTCCCGGGGCTGGAGTGAACGAAGAGGCCTTGGCACCAAGATGGCGCCCACAAATCGTGTGTCGCTACTCTATATATTAAGGTACTCGACTTATTCCATTGAGGAAATGATTTGCGAGTGGAGTCTTACCCAACCCTCCCACACGTCTAGACAGCCCAGAGAACGGTACTAATACTACTTTTGACCTGGAA
>JACEEZ010014444.1:60000-67500 GCA_016584305.1 Chionoecetes opilio
AGCTGGGAAGAGCTTCAGGTTCATCGCTGCTCATGAGATCGCCAAAGCTCTTGGTCCTGACCGATGTGTGGCCTTGCCGATGTTCCACGCCTTCACTGGATGTGACACGGTGTCCTGTTTTGGCGGCAGGGGCAAGAAGACTGCATGGGACACCTGGACCACCTATGGAGACGTCACACCAGCATTCTGCGCCTTGTGTGCCATGCCAGACCCACGTGCCATTGACGAGTGGATGCAACCACTGGAGCGATTTGTGGTCCTGCTGTACGATCGCACCAGCACAGAGAAGGATGTGAACCAGGCAAGGAAATAGCTGTTCAGCAAGAAAGGCAGAGCTATTGATGGTCTGCCTCCTACACAGGCTGCACTCATCCAACACACCAAGAGAGCTGTCTACCAGGCTGGTCACTGTTGGGCCCAAATGATGACCCCTGCTCCAGATCTTCCGTCACCAAGTGAATGGGGCTGGAAGAAGAAGCCTGGTGGTGGATGGAGTATAACCTGGACGACCCTACCAGAAGCATCAGAAGCTTGCAGGGACCTCTTGCGATGTGGCTGCAAGAACGGCTGCAGAGGACGCTGCAAATGCCAGAAGGCGGCTCTTCAGTGTACAGCTCTTTGTCAGTGCGGTGGACAGTGCTCTGAGTGACGCGGCTCACAGAGAACAGTTCATTACTGTTTGGACACAATTTCCATCCTATTGACTTGCAATTAGACTATAATAAGCTATTGTGTGTACCTCTGCTACCTACAAAAACAGAAGAAATAATTATGGGTTGTTTGACGCACTTGACGAAGTGGTCCTGATTTAAAAATCGTAACATGACGTAAAAATGATAATTCTTATTTTTTAGCTCAAACTAGTAATTATTTGCCATTTCAACTGTTATGTGGACAGTAAAATTACTGATGTATGATTTATAATACAAAGAAAAAACATTCCCACCCCTAGAATTGATTTAACCTACAATATAAAAGAATTTCAAATAAGCGATGGCGGCCATCTTGAAAATGGCCGCCATTTTTGTCACAGGTCGAATTTGAGATGGCCCTTAATCTAAAAATCACCACTGAGGCATAGTCTACCTGCGGACCAAATTCCATGCTTGTTTCATCAAACCCACAATACTTTCACCTATCTGCAGTACTATTAGGGAGCACACTAATACAATGCATATCATGTTTGTCGAAGTGGTTAAGCTGTTTCAACCGCCTCATCGGGCTTCTCCTCCCCCACAGGGGGGGTGTCCAGGCACACGACTTCCTCTTCCTCATCCGAGTAGAACACAGTACTAACGTCCTCCTTCCTCTTCCTCCTTATATATCCCACCTGCGAAGGGGGGAAGGGAGGTGAAGTGGGAGGGGCGGAAATGGAGGGAAGGCCTGTGTTTGAAAGTAGACCAGGACGCCGTCAAGGACACGGAGGGGCGTTAACCCTCGAGTACTGTCTTTGTTTCGTAGCAAAGGGCGTTGTCCTTGAAGGACACGGAGGGAGGCGTCGATGGGAGTTGAGGACACGGAAGGCGTCAAGGACACGGAGGGGCGTTAACCCTCGAGTACTGTCTTTGTTTCGCAGCAAAGGGCGTTGTTCTTCAAGGACACGAAGGAAGGCGTCGAAGGGAGTTGAGGACACGGAAGGCGTCAAGGACACGGAGGGGGGCGTCGGAGGGAGTTGAGGATACGGAGGGCTTCAAGGACACGGAGTAGTGTCATGTTTCATAGCAAACCACACGGAGGGGGGCGTCGGAGGGAGTTGAGGACACGGAGGGGGTTGGCTTCCAGGTCCTTCAAGGACAGGGGGAACTATTCTATTTGTCATCGAGGGTGAAATATATAACTGTACACAAGGATATTTTTCGCAGGGAAACTATTCTATTTGTCATCGGGGGTGAAATATAGAATTGTACACAACGATTTTTTTCGCAGGGAAACTATTATATTTGTCATCGTGGGTGAAATATAGAATTGTACACAAGGATATTGTTCGCAGGGAAACTATTTTGTTCTTGTCTTCAAAGGAAAACAGAGGATAGTATATTCTTTGACGACATGATGGGTGATAAAAACGATTTTACAATATTATTTTTTCTTAAATACACTATGCATTGTTGAAAACAAACACCACTCAGGTGTTGGCACCCAACTAGTTTTTCTCCCCGGCGTTTGGTAATAGTTGTGATGACAATGTTATTAGTCCACTCTTTGCCACCCTGTCTGTACTGGAATTATCCCCCACGTCATCCACCACACTTGTAGTTACCTATATTAATCTGTTGAAAAAAAAATAGCATTGTGCTACTTGAGGAAATAAAGGATCGCTATCTGTTTATGGTCCTGATGAATACATGTGAGGACACAGAGAGTGGAGGAGATATACTTGACAAAATAAATGGCTGCTAACCGCAGGGAATTCTAATAGAGAGTTGTGCTTCCATGAAACAAATATTACAGAGCCATTATTTACCCGATATGGCACATAAGGTTTTGATATCCACGTTATTTAGGGGGATAGTGTACTTATTTTAGGTTAATGGGTGATGAAAAGAAAACTTTTTTCTTCATTACACGTTTTGAAACATATCTAAAATTGTGTGCAATGTTTCCTGCACCTTCACTTTAAGATGAAGTATGGTTAGATTATAAGAATTATGTGATCTTTGTTGAAGGCGTCGTAGTAAAAACGAAACAACGACATCTTTGTCACCTGTGTCGGGGATATTTTTCAATACCACCAAATCACGTGCGGAATAAGTGAGCAAAAGACACATAGACGAGGGATAGCGCAATGATAATATAGTGTAAATTATAGTTTTGCAACCTCATGTAAATGAGGTAAATATCAACATCCAATGGAAGAGGAAACGAAAGAAATTTAATATCAAGTAAGCGTATATGGAAAAGTGAGTTTTGTTAAGGAAAAAAACAGAAAGCAGCATGTTACATGTACATAAATGTGGGGAACAAAATGTCAGTGGAATAGAAGATCGGGAGATATAGAAAGAGAAGTAGTCAAATGTTAATACCCAACCAGCTAACGCACCTTCTGCTTTTTCTTTTTCTTTTTTAGCCCCGTGGGTAGTAGACCTTTATTATGTAAAAAAAAAAAAAAAAAAATACATGGTAAAACTATGGTCAGGTTCTACAAACGACCTCAAATCAAAATTAATGCTTGAAGGAAGAATTGCTAATGAACAATTATTATAGTATCGTGTTCCTCACATAAAGATCGGCACAGGTGGGAGCATATTCTTATTGGCCTTCCTTCCATCATGCATTTCGCGGATATTGCCAGCCGGGTATTCACTTGATATGGAAAGGATGATTCTTGTGTCATCATGTGTAGCGTATGGATGCACGCAAGTTAAGAAAAATAATATTACCGTGGTGTTCGATGGAAATATGGTTAATGTTCATCAGCTTTGCAAACATATATTAAACATCAAGGGTGATTACGACCTAATGATAGAATTTGGAGGTAGAGATCATTTTTATGCAAAGCAAAGAACAAGACAAGCTATCTCTTCATGTGTAAGCTCTCAATAAAAATTAATGAAAGACATTTTTGTCACTCTAGTAAGGAAAGGTCCAATGGGTTATCAACCGTGTATCTATTTTACCTATAGAAAACGATTTTGCAACATTTGTGGAATATTTCGTTCATGCAAAGATACACGCGAATAACTTACCCCCCACACAAATAAAGGGAAAAAATACCCCAGGCTGTTATCTACAAGTGACCGCACTGTTTTACAATATTTAATTAAGAGTTTCCTCTACGCCCTCCTCCCCCTCCCTCCTCTTCTGCACCGGTGACTTACGATTGTCACTACTAACCTTGCTCAAACCACCCTCCCTTTTTGTCTTTAGCCTTGCTGTGAAGTGGGAGAAGCGTACCTTATTAGTGGAGGAGTGTGGGTATGTGGGAGAAAAAGGAGAAAAAATATCGAGTATTATAGAATAACAAAAAAGGTGTACCAGTTCTGACTAAGTAAGACTCAGTATGATTATTTTACAAGAATTGTGTTCTCTTTGTTGACGACAACGCAGTAGGAACGTGTATCTTTGCCAGTATTGTCACCAAAGTTGGGAGTGTTCTTTAATCTCACGCAATGATGTGTCGGAGAAATAAGTAAAAAAACACTTGGATGCTGGATAGTGAGATTGTGATTTCAGGAAAAGTAGGCGTTTGCGACCACATAATAAATGTGGTGAATAGTAAAAATGGGTTGAGAAGGAGGCAGATGAAATGCAATATATAGTAACCGTATATTAGAATATTTGAATTATGTTACAGGATAAAAAATGTATAGCAAAAATATCATGTTTCTTGTAAAAAAAAAATATTATGACTAACAAAGTGGGGGTGAAAGAGAAGAATTATGGTGATAGAACATATTTTATTAAATGCATCTAAAGACCATGTTGATGCATTAGAGTGTATGTCTCGTTTCGTCACCAGTAAGCCAAAGTTTTCCACCCTTGAACCTGTGTAACGAGTAAAGTAATCACCCCCCGGAAAAGTAATCACCCAGGAACTTACTGAAAGGGTAGAATAATCAGGTAATAAAACTCTTACTTAAAAACTTTACATATAATTCCCAGATATGAATACCGGGATAAGAATCATCGACCAAAAAAATAAAAAATATACAGGGACTTGGGTCTTGAAGAGATACCAAACATTAAGTAGGATGCTTGATTACAGTTGTCACAGTACCAGGTAGTGTAGGAGCAGCACAATACAAACATCAGGTAGAAACAAAAATATACTGTACGTGTCATACATAGAGGCACTAAGAATATTTACCATCTATTAAAAAAAACATCCCTCTCCACTCCAAAAAAGGAAAAATAGTAATGATAATACTAAATAGCTAAACTAGTATATATATCAAAACAAAAAAATTGATGAAAATATAAATGAATTGATAACACTCGAAAAGAATATGAGGCACCTAAATCACACTAAAACAGGCATAGCAAACAAAAGACTTTGGAAAATACTCACGAGAATTTGATATCCACAGCGATGCCACATACTAGTACATCATGTTTAAAAAAAAAAAATCTGATAGTTACTGAATAAAGAAAACCGCAGGTACACAAAGTAACGATCGTGGAAGGCACTTCACGTGGGAGGTAGGCCAATTTCTACGTCACACTGTTTACCCTTGAGACGACCATGCTAACGTCCTCAAAATCGGGATAGCGTTGCGGAAAAGATTGCCAGTTACTGAATTAGAAACAGTCCACCATTGGTAACAACAGGGGTAGGGGGGAGGGGGAGTATAGAGTAAACAAGCAATACGATAGATTGTCGCAGCATTATATTCCATATGGATATTGGCTTTGTATCCATTTTTCATTGCGCTAGGAAAAAAAAAGTGGGAGGAAGAAAAACTACGTTAGGCACCTCTAGGCGTGGCGGACTTGAAGACAGTACAGGAGTTGGGAAATGGGGAGGTGGGAGTAGAGAAACAAGAGTAGATAGATTGTCTAGCGCATTATCTTCCTATTTTGTCAATTGGCTTTGATCTTTTTATTACAGGAAAAAAAAAAGTGGAGGGCAGAAACTACGTAGGCACCTCTAGGAACGAGGCGGTCCATGAACGAGGCACAGGATGTTGGAAAATCGGGTGTTTACGTATGTGACGGAGTGACAGAAGGAGCAAGAAGGTAGAATAATTTTGTTGATGCGCTAACTGGTTTGTCATCCTACATCAAAATTTCTCTGTCGAGAGTTAGCTTTAGTCTGTGTTTAGTTTTATACAATACAAAAATACAAGGGTGCACCGCTACGTTGAACGTAGAGCTGAAAAAAGTCAATCCATGTAGCGTTTTTGCAGAATGTCGCGAAATGTTTTTTGATGGAACAATAAACAGTAAGCTTATTCTCAGTCAACATATTGTTAATCAATCTTTTGTGATGCAAACTGAAGTGGTTGTGCACCTAACATCAAAATTTCCCCCCCCCCATGAGGAGCAGGGAGGATTTGCTTACAGCGTGTTTAAACGACTCTCCCCGTTACAATTTGACAGGGGGGTAAAGGGACACTCGTATCTCAACTTTTACACGCTCAACGTCGTTGCAGATACGTATCTCAAGTCTGTCGAATTCACCTTTTCACGAATTCGCGTTTTTGTTTTGTGGGGAAGCGGAGGGGGGAAGGGTGTGGGGTATAAATTTGCTAATGCTTTAGCTCCCTCTATTTAATAATGCTTTTCTGTATAAAAAAGTTAAGTGGAGGTGAATAGGTACACCTCCTCTCCCCCTCCCCCTGCCCTTTACTAAGGGCAGTCGGAACAGATGGTGGCATGTATCAACATGACCGTCCACCTGACGGGGGGGGGGGGGGGTTCCACGCTATCAGAACCCCATATACCCACGCCCCCCCCGTTCAGTCGATCAGAAATGTTTTGCGTAAACAGCCCTTATGAGTAATTAGCGTAAACTACTCGATTATTAGTCGAGTTGAGCTGAAATTCGACATGCAAGTAGTGCTGTCCAAAATCAATGGAGAGTACTGTAAGACAAACTTTTTGTAAAAACAAGCCCTTAAGAGTAATTGGCAGACTCTGCTTCGCTCGCTGCCGCTTACCGATAAGACACCGTGGAACAGATTCGCGCAAAAATTATCAAGTATAGACGTCCAGCTCTGGACCCTTGCTTTGGTCAATCTTGCGGCAGTAACTTTGCGAAAACAGAGCCACGTTCCAGCCAATTTAAATCATTAGTGGAATTGACTCATTAAGGCATGTTCTATGCAAAAAAGTTTGTTATACAGACCCACATTTGATTTTGACAGCACTAAAAACCTTGGTATGTCGGAATGTCGCTCAATCCGACCAATAACTGAGGAATAGTTGCGCTAATACTCATAAGGGCTGTTGTACGCAAACATTATCCAACGACCCCTATTGATTTTGACTAGCACGATTAGCTCGTCCAATTTCAGCTCAAATCGACCAATAATTCAGGAGTAGTGTAGTATACTTATTGGCGAAACTTGGTTCCCGGGTCTTATGGTAAGCGACAGCGAGCGAAGCTCGCTGTCAATAAATACTCCTAAATACTGTCAGATTGAGCTGCAATTTGACATGCAAGTAGTGCTGTCAAAATCAATGGGGGTCGTCGGAAGAAACTTTTTGCGTAAAACAAGCCCTTATTGAGTAATAAGCGTAAACTACTCCTAATTATTGTCGGATTGAGCTGAAATTCGACAGGCAAGTAGTGCTGTCAAAATCAATGGGGTCTGTAAAAACATACTTTTTGCATAGAACAAGCCCTTAATGAGTAATTCACGTCATGAGTTAATTGGCTGGAACGTGGCTCGCTGCCACGTTCCAGCCGCAAGAACTGAGCCAAAAGTAAAGGGGCCAGAGGCTGGACGTCTATACTTGATTCACGTAATGAGTTAATTGGCTGGAACGTGGCTCGCTGCCACGTTCTAGCCGCAAGAACTGAGCCAAAAGCAAAGGGGCCAGAGGCTGGACGTCTAT
>JACEEZ010014444.1:72500-86410 GCA_016584305.1 Chionoecetes opilio
CATATCTCTAGAAATATCTGAAAAAAAAACTATTTCCTTAGGATTTCCTTAGATTTTGCATTTCCTTAGAAGTTTCCTTCTCAGGCCAAAATTTCCTTAATATAAGGAAATTTCCTGAAAGTGGAAACACTGGTTCACTGTAACATCAGGATTACCTGTTAGTTCGGCGGGTTTATGGCCAAATTAACGGGAAAAAAAAAAAAAAATAGAATAAAAAAGTATTTACATTTTTATATTATATGTATATAAATACAATGTATTTAAATACTCATTAAAGTATTTAATTACTGTATTTAAATACATGAAAACTAATGTATTTATAAATAGATTTCTTACTACAGAAATGTATTTAAATACAAATGTACTCAAATACAGCCCAGCTCTGGCTATATATCTATCTAAATTGTCTTACCCAGGAATCTCAGGAACTCATTGTCCAAAAATAAATGTTAAAAGGAAATTTGAATCAAATTATTGTTATTTTCCTTATTTAGGCCCGGTTCACACATCACGTTTTTGCTGTCCGTAGTCTACGTGCGTCTTGTCATCAGTGACTCACAGTACGTCACAGTGACGTCACTCCCTGCCTGTGTAGTGTGAACCAGGCTCCGCGCGACCACCTGCTGGAGCAGTGATGACTTCACTGACCTTGAGAGAAGCGCGTCTCAAGCTCACATTATTCGGAGCTTCCAATTCTTTGTCCGGGACTGCGGGAGTGACGGGGTGACATCACTGTGACGTCACTGATCGCCATGCCCAGGTAGACACGGACAGCAAAAACGTGTAGTGTTAACCCCGCCTTAGAGGTTACATTATACATACTAATTACTGATACAAAAAAAGAAATGACCTACGCCACATAAAACTTTATTTTAGGGGGGTCTATGCTGTACGATAGGGGTTACGAATTGTAAAAAAAAGAAGTGGCCTAAGCCACATAAAACTTTATTTTAGGGGTGGGTATGCTGTACGGTAGGGGTTAAGAATTGTAAAATAAGAGATGGCCGACGCTATAGGAAACTTTATTTTAAGGGGGTCGATGCTGTAGAGGTTCATAATTGTCTGAGAATGGACAAGTAAAAAAAAACACGAAAAAATCAAATACCGATACCGGTAATACCGGTATTTTGGCACGGTATCGGTATACCGGTATCGTAACTGATACCGGTGTGAGGACGTACCGGTATTATTCCCGTAAACCGGTCTCGGCAATACCGGTATTTTCTTGATACCGCACAACCCTACCCCAGGCCAGTGTTGCGTTGCCTTGTTGATCAAGAGTCTGGCCTTACCAACGGCACTCCCCGACCAGCTACTTGGCACATTTTCTAGCTGTTAGGTCGCAGCCTTTATTTTTCTTGGGTAAATCTGCAGTTTCAACCAATACTCCCAATCACCATTTTCTTTTCCCCGCCCAACGCCTGGGGGACTGTGGCAAATCGGGGGTTTGGGTGGGGGAGGGAAATTGGCTGTCACTGGTTCATGATGCCCACAGAAACATAACCTTGCCGAACCTTAACTACACCTGTAATACTGCGGTTTAATACAATACATGTGTAACGCGGGAAAATGGGTTAAAACTGTTGACTCATCACTGACAAAGAGTTTACGTTGAGTGGGAGGGGGTAAAGTAATATATAAATGTCGAGTAATGAAATGAGTAATTTTCCTCCACTCCTCAGTTCTGAATCACTATATAAAATATATATTGTGATATATTTTTGTACCGACGGTAGCTGGCGACGTCAGCTGGCCAGGCAAGAAGGAGGGCGAGTGGCCATATGAATTGTCTGTAGGGGTCCACGTGTCACAGTGGAGAGACGTGAGGGGAGGTGAGGTTTTCACCCTTGGATAAGGGTTCAAGGTAGTTATGGAAAGACGGCTGGATAAGGGTTCAAGGAAGCTGTGGAAAGACGGCTGGATGAACGGCTGGATAAGGGCTCAAGGTAGCAGTGGAAAGACGGCTGGATGAGCGGCTGGATGAGCAGTGGGGGAACACCTGTGAACGCCTCTGTTTGAACACCAGGGATACAGCTAAGGATTAGTCTTATAGCTGGAGTGTGTGGGCATTGATACTTGACTCAGCAAATCAGTGACGGGAACTTTAGTTAATGATTTTGGTTAAGAAGGAGCTATAGGATTACGCTCGTTAGCACGAGCGTCCCTGTCGATGTTGTTAGCATTAAGCATATTTTTAAGTGGAGAGATATGTTAATGATTTATGGTTGGGCCATTGAAAAGAAAAAACACACCGCATAGGATAAGGAAAACTAATTAAGATTACACGCTCGCACTTAAAAATTGTTATCAAGAAGTCGTTGATAAGCCAGGAAGTAGAACTCTAAAGAAACAACAAAATACACACAAGGCAAAGTGCTCCTATTCTAACATAAAACGGACAGTTTCGAAACTGATGCTATTCACGCCACACAAGGAAAGGGAAAACTTATCTGATTTTCCCGATACTCCGACAAATACAATACAACAAAAAAACGACTTTCACTAAAATGAGTAGACAGGACAACACACGCCACTAAAACTCTTATCCTCCACTAAAATTTCCCATGAGGCAAAGTGCTCCTGTCGTAACCACATAAAACGGGCAGTATTCGACTGCTATCGCCACACAAAGGAAAGCGGAACACTTATAAGATTTTCCCGATACTCCGACAAATACAATCACAAAAAAAACACTTCCACTAAAAGTGAGTTAAACGCGAAAAACACACGCCAAACTCTTATCTCCACTAAAATTCCATGATCGACAGCAACCCAACAAATCTACTCCCCTTTAGGCACAAAAACACGAAAAATGATCACTGTTGGCCGGAGGAAACAAAACGAAACACACCTTACCTCAAAACACTTTGGGATCCGCGTCCAAGCAGCCGATTTTCCACGGTGTAGTGTTCACCCCATACCGTCGAAAATTATGGGTGAACAGATGAGGTCCATCCCGGCGTCTCAGGTCAAAGTGGTCGGGGTGCAGGTCATCGCCTCCTATAATGCCCTCGGCTCTGCCGAGCTTCCTGGACCGGCCACAAAGCCGGGCGGCCAAACGGCCGCCCGTTATTCTTTACAACAAAGGAAAACCTATGAAAAAAAAAACTTGAATACACTTGAAAAGATACGTAGAACGATGGTATAAGTGAAAACTAAGCTTATAGTGGAGAAACCAAAGTCGACTAGGCGAACCGCCATGTGCTGCAAACATGACATTCCAAACCTTTCCTTCCGAACCGGGAACAAAAAAACCTATCTAACCACTAAAACGTACATCCCACAATAACCCTACTTTTGAGTATGAAAGATATTTGGCCTACATGATTATTGAGAAATAAAGGAATTATGAGGTTGTAAAAAAGTAAATACTGACTTTGGGTGGTACAAATTAGCCTACTGGCTATTTCCCTAAAACATGGTTATAAACACTAATATAGCTATATACTATGGAAAACAAGGCTTCAAAAATGGAATCGGGTCTACGTGACAGTGAACACGACAAACAATAATTTAGCACTCTCGATTTTCGCTGGAGTCCGGCGGGACGTCTTCACGGAGACAAAAAAGTATCGAGGACACCACAGATCTCACAACGCAAAAAAAAACGAGGAAACTTTAGACTGAGCAAAATTAAAACATACTAAAAATTCAACATGGGAGAAAATACCGCTTATATGGTTACATCATGTGAAACACCAGCCGTTCGCGGTCTCGTGACAACGGTCATGGCACTGAAGGCTGAGGTCCCCCGGCCAATAGGTCCAATACGGAACAAGTAGCAGCCCGTGTGAGGCGATGTGGAAACGGGTAGGCAGACGCGAGGGTGGGAAAGAAGGGACAGGCAGGCGCGTCAAGGCAGAGTTTGAAAGAGCCCCTCCCGGAGGTGTTGGTGATGTGGACGAGGACAGGTCGGTCTACCGAGCACCATGTGATGGGCATTGAGTCACCCATGATGACAAACAGACGGAGGAAGAAGGGGAAAAGTAGTGGGATCAGTTCCCGGTAATGGTGGAACCATCAGCGGTATAAAGCAGACCGTACGGGATCATAAAACCCACCCTGTTGCTAGCAACCCTGGATGCGACAGCTTCGAGGCGGCGTGTGCTCGCCACTGTGGGAGAAGGGCCAGGGGGGAATGGTCAAGGGGAGAAGACGAGTGGTGGATTGCAAAGGAGGACGCACCTTCCACGCCCAGGGTCTGTTCTTCCGGAATGATGTTGTAGCGGTTAGGTTGGAGGCAGAGATCTGGGGGGAGAGCCACGTACTCACGCAAACCAACCACCGAAGGTTACAAGAAACTTTCCCCCAAGTAGGTCTGAACTAGGGGGTCTCCTGAGCAGGGGACGGGCAATTCACAAGAGAGAAGGGAGAGGCCTAGCACTGGAGCAGGAAAACGTTGAGGACGGAAGGGAGAGTGTGGCCAAAGAATGGCTAGTATGGCGGGACTGACACGAGCCTTTGGTAAAAGGCGTGAAAGCTTCCATGAGAAGGGTGAAATACTGCCACTACTAGGCATGACGTATGTGTCTTGTTGTGGACGGAACAAGATGCGGATGGGGTCGAAAGTGAGGCGTGTTGGGCCGGTGGGGTGGCCCAGGAAGGCGTTGGGGCCGAGAAGCCAGCACGGGGGGGCAGAGGAGACAGGCACAGGCCATCGTCCCGAGAGAGGAAGGACGGCGGCGGGTGGTGGACGTCCGGCCTCCGTCGTGAAGTGGGTGGGGTCCCTAGGGGAGTGGAGGCGGAGAATATGAAACCCCAGCAGGCGCCATGGGGAAAAAGGAGAAAAGACCGAGAAGAGAAAGAACCCATCAAAATTTTTTTTTTATACAATCAAAACCCCTTGAAGACCCGAGAGAATGAGAACCCATGAGAAAGCTAGAACCGTAAAAATAACTTTTTTTATTTGCAGCCGGCCGGCGGGGCGATCGTAACATAGCGTCTGGGTCTCGAGGGAAACGGGACCGCGAGAAACGAGGAGAAGGGGGAAGAGCGTCCCGGAGGAGGGTCATCATCCTCCGTTAGGTCCTGTAATACAGTGAGACCTGCTCCCCGTGGCAACAGGGAAGTAAGCGACATCGGGTGGAAGGCCCTGGGTAGGCACGATGCAGCCATAGGGGATGTGCATAGTGGATGGTCGTGTGATGGAGGAGGTGGCCGGAATTCGGTGTAGTGGGAGGAAGGCCGCTAGACTGACTGTTGATTCAGGAAGGCTGGCATCCTTTACTGGACCAGCCGCCTTACAAGTTGTTGGGCCTCTGGTGAACAGGCAGTGGGCAGACCTGGGGCCATGATGCCCCCCACAACTGAAACAGCGACGGAAAGGCCTAGTCACATGGTAACTTCCGCCCCTTGCTCGGATGGGGGCCGCTGCAGCGGCCGCAGCGCACGGAAGAACGGCAGGTGTTGATGATGTGGACGACCTTTAGGCATTCAGGGCAACGGAGGATGTCGGGAGCAGGTAGGGATTGTGGCCAGGAACATCCTAGCTGGCCAGATGCACACCTATTGATGGTAAGGAACCTGTCACCTTGAGGACGGAACACCTACCGTGTGTGGAGCGGGGCAGAGCTTGTATGGGGGGGATAACGAGACCTCCTCGATGTCATACTGCGTCCAGGGCCCTCAGGGTACTGCGGATGTCTCCTCGACAGGATCCTTACACTTTATCCCCAACCTCACCACGACCGGAGGGACTAGCACACTTCTATCATACGTGCGCGAGATGGGCCACGGCCCTTTGGCACTGGCGGGCAAAGTAACCTGCCTAGCCCTCTAGGGGTGAATGGTGACGTCCTGTAGGATGGGCACATGGGGATAACACTCTCCCACACAGCGCCTACACACACCAAAGCTGTAACCATATCCTGGGGAGCGGAGTCTCCGCAATGATGTATTGCCCAATGGGCTGTGTATAGAAGTGCATGGGAGATCAGGCCGGGGTGAGAGAAAAAACAACGGGCGCCACATTACAGGCCACGGAGCAGGAGGTAAGAGGAGGAAACCCTTAGTTTGTGTGTCGCCACAGGGCGAATGGCTGCGCATCCAAGGGCAAGCTGGCAGTGGACCTGGGGCGAGATGAATGGCTGGGAGCCGGGGCTGCGTGCTGCTGAATTCTTGGCGGTGCTGTGTTGTTTTGTCCTGAGTGGACGGGGGTGGGGATCGAGCTTGCCCTGTGCGGCGGCAGTGTAAGGAGCGGCCGCGCTTGTTGGAGAGAGCAGGGAATTGCGGGTCATAAATCGCCATGTCGCCCCGATATCCCAGCAAAGGACCCAGGGCATGCGGCGGCCAAAGGCCGGGCGAAGGACGGCAGGGCCAGGGAAACACAGTGGACGGGGATGAGAAAGTAATGGGACTAAACCTTAGTTTGACGAGCCGACAGGGGAAGGCGGCGCACCCCAACGCCAACGGTGCGGTGAAAGATGTCTTAGTTCCCAGAGCAGCACGTCCTAACCCGAGCTGGTGGTTCCAGAGCTGAGTACCCGTTAGAGTTCTTTGGTGTCTTCGATGATATACTACTGTTCGTCATCGTCCCGAATGTGTAACTATTGTGCGAACGTTGTTGTTGTTTTTGTTGAAGGGCAGTGATCGTCGAAGTCGGACGGTATTCGACTGGGTACAGCGTGAAGTAATCACAGTCTCGAGAGTTTGATGAGGCTTCCTCACAGGAAGGCACGGTTGTGAGGCGAGGAGTGGATGAAGCGGGGCGTCGTGATGGGGACGGCAGCGGCGGCCAGAGGGGGGTAGCGTCGAAGGTAGTGACGTCAGGGCGATGAAGGTGACACGTAGAAGTTGTCGGGTGGGAGTGACAGCGGAGAACTACTGCAGCGAAGGAAATTTTGTGCTTGGTTTGTTTTGTACTTTGCTCAATGGACTCCGGAGGGACGTTCTGTACGGGGCAGTGCGGAGGTCGGGGGTGAGCTGACAGACGAATTGCAGGAGTGTGCGCGTGAGTGTTGTGTGAACGATCCGTCAGGGGTATTGGAGGGCGACATCCAAGACGGCAGGACGAGGTCTTAATCCCATGGGTGCGGGGTAGGAGTGCTGTGCAGTATTGACCCATGGATGGTGCATAAGCGAAGGGGCATCGTCGCCGAAGCGACCTATCCCAGGCGGGAGCGGCATTTTTGGAGATAAGAAGCTGGGCGGTGGGCGGGGGGGGGGAGAGGGTTTACCTCGGAGAGTGCCATCTTAGGCAGGGCGAAGCATCAGGCACACCTACGTTGACCAGGATGTTGCAGTGGGAACGGCACCCCAAACTGCGGGGCGTGATCTGAGACCCACTGACGTGAGGTAGAAGGAGAGTAGCGTTGAAGGGTGTTGCACCGAGGACAGTGGAGGATGCGGAGGCCGACGGGACGAGGAGGAGATGGAGGGAGGAGGAGAGAGTCACGCGTGATAGATCAACAGCCTGGGTACAGGTTGTAGGTGGTGTTGAGGGTCAAGCAGGAGCTTGGCGGATGGCAGAAAACTCACCGCCGTCAAAGTGTGGCGTCAGCCTCAGGAAGGCAGCCTCCTGTCTTACAGTAGAGTTTTAGAGCGGGGATCGTAGATGCAGCGCCAAAGTAGAAGGAAGGGTGGGGGAGTGGGAGCCGTACAGTGTAGATTGAGGGTGATGGTTGGTAGAGGGAAGGCGTCCAGTTCTCTGAAAGAGTGTTGCTACCACGATGCCCGCTGAGTGTTTGGGAGGAAGGTCACGCTATGGAGGGCAACCATATGAGAAATTGTTCCAGGTGGGAGACTGGGAGACGTGTGGGCTGGTGGGTGGTGGAGGAAGGGGGAGGCAGAGTGCAGCACCTGATGGGCCAGCAGGCACGGGTATAGAGGGGACTGGAACGTGAGACTCCAGGAAGCCAGACTGGGGAGTGTAGTATGTGTGATGATCGAGAACAGAGGTGGCATAGAGTGGCGGCGAGGGGCTGCGTTGGGGCAGGGGACATGATGTGGGAGGGTAGAGTGGTGGGCAACGAAGACCGCTCCTCCTGTGCACCTGCAGTGGAGGGAGAGGCCGCCTGCTCCAGCGTGAAGGAGCGATGAACTGGGGAGGATCTCGTGCCCCCAATGGATTATGTCTCAGGGCATGAAGTTTGCTATGACTAGTCCAGCTTTTCGCAGATGGTAGAAGGCGCTGCCGGGGCCATAGGTGCTGCTGCCGTATGATAACTTAGACTGATTGCCGCCTGGTAGACATTAATTGGACGGTCACGCTGGGCCCCCAGCGGACACCAGCCCACCATCTTCATAAGGTCGTAGGCGCCTGTTACAAGTAGCGCGGAGGTGTTCGAAGTGGTGGAGACCAGGTGTAAAGCGGAAGGACCCATGCTAACCGCAGTACCAAGAATGTGGTTGGATATCCTGAGTAGGGAACTGGGAAGCCACCTAATGCGGACGATGTTGGTGGGAGAGGTGGACAGGCTTGAGTGTAAGGCACATGAGCTGAGCTGAAGGAGAGGCTGGCTTCTGTTAGGTGTGTTTGTGCCTGGATCTGAGTGCTGGCCCGGACCTGATGATGGTAATGTGCATCAGCCCATTAAATAAGGAGGTGGGAGTGGGGGGAAGGATGTGAAGGTCGGAAGAGCAGGAGCGTTGAAGGGAGGGACAGGGGGCTGAAGGATGGATCCCGCAGGGTCAACATCCTTCCGCTATAGATGGTGACGGAGAGTGGAGGCACCACCAAAGCAACGCGCGGAAGGAAAGTTGCTCCCAGACACGCAATTCTGCAACCAGGCGAGGGTGGGCCCCGTGATGTGCATGGTAGCTCATTTTCGTTAGGGATGCCGTCTATGGGGGGCGAGAATCGAATGCACCTCAAGGTACTTATGAGGAAGCGATGGTCAATGACCTCCCTTCCCCGGTAGGTGTCGCAAATGTGATATATTTCTAGTTTGCGCCAGGGACATCTAGGGTTGCTCCGGCGGGGCATGAAGCCACATGGCTCTTCTTGTAGGAGGATGACATCCTCTAGACACCAGGAAAAGCCGCAGTGGCCACCAACCGCTCCAGGAGTTGAGGAGTTTTCCGACGCAGGGAGAGGAGGGCTATAGGGCGGTATGCGGGGATGGAAGTGTGGGGTCCGATTACCAGGCTTGGGGTTATAGGGGAGCAAAAGATAGGAGATTCAGCAAGTGGGTGGTATATGGCCCACTGAAGCCAACGGTGTGAAAAGGGATAGTGTTACGGCCTTCAAGAGGAGGGTTGAGAGAAGAGGAATCATTGGTAATGTATCCTTGGCCTGCAGTTATCCCAGCTTCAATGTGGAAAAAGACCTGATCAAGTCCTCAGTTGGAAAGGTCTTAACGAGGTCGGGGAACTGGGAGGCAATGTGGACGATCAAGGATTTCCAGCACGGCCATGGTAGGGGAAATGAGATGGTAGAAGAAGGGGCAGAGACCAATCTTGCCATGGTACAGAAAGAAGCGAGCAAGAGATCTTATCTGTGGGTCGTCTGCGGGGGTTGGGCCCATCCTTGGAGGGGCAGTGGGGAGGCGGCGTTTGGTGCCCTCCATCGAGTGGAAAAATCCCACGTGACGCTTGGGTGGGTGTGGAAGATGGAGAGAGGGAAAGCGGCAGTGGTGCCCATGCCATTGCCTCTGGGCAAGGAGGATGGTCCTGGCACATAGGCATCAAGCCCGGGGGTATCAGCCCCAAAGCTGCAATGTAGGCCTACGACGCCACTGGGTATGCCACGCCCTCTACGGGCCTTAACTGCGCTGCGGCGCATTCCTCGCACTCCACCAGGACTTCCCGGACGGCGCGAGGCGCACGGGTCACCAGGAGTGGAGGCCGGAAGCAGAGCCGTTACAGAGTCTTCCGGAAAAGTGGAGAAGGAGACAGCAGCTTCATTCAGCGGGAAGATGAGAGAAGGGGGGGTATCGACGGGTCTTGAAGTGCCTCCTCGAAGAGATGCCATCAGGAAGGCGTGAATCTCCAACGGGCAAGCATCCGGGGGGTGAGGCTGGCTAGGGACGGCAGGGAAGGAGGCAATGGGGGAAGGGTGGATCACTCCTATGTGAGGGCCAGTGGATGACGGTACGCCACTGGAGAGGCTGGGTCCCCAAGGAATAGATCAGGACAGTGCCGGGCTCCACAGTTTGAGGTGGTACCGGCGTGGGCCAGACCCGGGGGTGATAGAAGGGGACAGCGGAGGCGAAGATCAAGGAATGACGTGGATAATGCCCTTCCGAGGTGTTGGTGAGGTGGAGGAGGGAGATCAGGCTCCCAACATCTGTGGTGGGCAATGAAGTCACCCATGGCAACAACAGCGGAGGAAGTAGTGAAAAGTAGTGATCAAGTTTATTGATAGGTGCCCGCAGTCGCGTGGTAGCAGACTGCCACGGGAGCCAGCCATGCTGCTTGTGCGCAATCCTGCCGGCGACCATCAGGACGCTACCTCGGCTGCCAGTTTGGTGTCGAGGGCAAGGGAATGCGGGTAAGAGGGTCGTGGAATGCCAGGAGGACACCCCCCCGCCGCGTCCTTGGGGTCTGTCATTTCTGAAGATGTATATTCCGGGCAGGTTGAGAGAGAAGGTGGGGGGAGAGTCACGTCTCACACAGCCCGAGCACTGAAGGTAAGTGTGTCTTGCCGTCAGGTATGTCTTAAGCTGTGTGTTCTTTCTTGGGAGGGATCTGGGGCATTCCATAGGAGGAAGGGAGGAGGGGCATTTACTGGTAGGAAGACAGAGAACGGAAGGAGAGAGCGGCCAAAGACGGGTAAGATGGCAGGGATTGCTCACCCTGTTGGTGAAGGTTGAAGGCGCTTCCATGAGGAGGGTAACAGTTGAGGACAAGACGATATATGTCTCGGTTCGTGGAGTATGGATGGGACGGGAAGTGGAGGGGGCTGAGAAATGAGGGGGGTTGCGGTGGGCTTGGTTCAGGGAGTGGCGTTGCGGTCCGAGAGGCGCCGCGGGAGGTAGAGGAGGTGAGGTGGGGCATTTACGAGAGAGTGGGAGGAATGGCGGAGTGTGTGAAATGACACACCACGTGGAGGATGAGGTCCCCCAGAGGGGGGGGGCATGTGGGGCTGGAGAGGCAGTAGGTCCTTCTGTCCGATGCTACAAGTGGCGCAGCCGGCTTAGCTGGGCGCTCTTTTCGGGGGGCTTGGCTCCTCTGGTGACGGGTTGTCGCGATTGTAAAGAGTTGAGAGGAGTCGTCAGTGGAGGTCCGTGGTTCTTATCCTCGGTGTATGGTGTTGCAGTAACTGTACCGGTTTTCCGTGGGTGAATGGAGGAGTAGGAAATTACCGGGGTGGGGACCGCCGGATGGTGGTGCAGCTGTAGGGATGGAATCTAGGAGGGGGTGGTGAGAGCTGACGAGGGAGGCGGCCCCGAATTTGGGAATGGGGGTAGTCAGCAGCTGACCTGTTAATCTCAGAAAGGTGTATGTTTCCATCTGGACCAGCAAGCATGTTTAAAAGCTGCACTGGCCTCGCTGTTATAGGGGCTGTGGGTGACCTGGGGCCCTATGGTGCCCGTGCCACACATTGAAAGCAATGGACTGGCTTGTCGCGCAGGTCCGTAGAGTCCATGTATGCGGATGGGGTCACTGCAGCGGGAACAGCGTACATAGGAGCGGAGGTGTTTATATGAGGACCTACACGTTGGACAAACAGGGCAACTAAGATGGGGAGCATAAAAGCTGTGTACCAGATTACACCATAGGCCAGATGGGCAGACCCTTGGGGGTAAGGTCACCCGTTATCCTGAGGCGGGACCCAACTTTCCCGAGTGTAGGAGCGGGTGTGTAGGTTGTCGTGAGGGGATCCAAGAGACCTCCTCGATGGAGTGCCGGTCAGGGCCTTACAGGAGAGAGGCGGACCTCCTCAAGGCCCATCTCGGCAATGCAGTGGCCCTACTTTGCCAATACTGTGCCGGAACATAGCCTTCCCGCTCGCACGGCACGTCGGACATGTTACCTGCCCACTCTCCTATTGTTGAAGGGTTTAGTCATTGTAGGATGGGCAACTTTGAGGATAGCAACTCTCCACAGTGCCCATCACCAAATGGACGTGACCCATTTCAAGGGAGCGGTGTTTCCACCTCACATATGATGTATTTGCCTAGCTATCAGAGGCGTGAGGGCGTGAGAAATCACGGCCTAGGATGTGAAAAAAAATTCTCTGGCTCCATGATGTGCCCATATATCAAGAAAAAATACCTTTGACGTGGGAGGTCATTGGGGTTGTGCGTTTGTTGGGTCCAGGAACATGTGGGAGTTGTTTCCTGGGGCTTCTGGTGTTCATCTAGGGGTATTCTGGTGATGATCCCTGGGGCTTCCGGTGTTGATTTTGGGGTCCGTTCACTTCTGTGCGGGGGATTACGTGAATCCGGCGCGGGGAGAAAAGGCTCTAGATAGGCCTCTCTTGACTGAGGAGGGAGGGCGTTTCGCCGAATCAGTGTCCATGTCGGTCTAAGGGGCCGACATGGGGACGGGGCGCCAATGTAAGTCTAGGGTCACGTGTACACGACAACCCCGTGTGCCGGTAAGATTTAATCCCGTGAGGGGGGGGGAACAGCTGGGGGCACAGGACGAAACACAGACAGCAGTTTAGAGCGGCCCTGGGGCCTCAAAAAAACACCTAAATAGCGCAACAGTTTGTTGGGTCCCTTGTTGAGCTTCGAATTGTTACTATTGTCCACGCCTTTTGTTGTGGGTCGGCCATTTGGTGGCGGTCACGTCCTTTTTGTCGGGGGTGGGCCATCATGATATGGGCTGGGGGAAGGCGCGGGGGACGAGCACGAGTTGCGGTTTGCCTTCTGTCGTCTGTCTCTCTGTCTGTCGACTGCCTGTCTTTTTTCTTTTTTTTTTTTGTGTGCTGTCTCTCTCTCTGTTGTTATTTCTCTCTTTTTTCTCTCTCCTTTGTGACCACTTCGCGGGGTGTCATCTGTGGGGAATACCCTTCAGAAGGGAGTAACGGGGGGAAAGTATCTGCTGCTTTGGGGAGGAAAAAAAGTTGTAATTTTCAATACCCCGAAATCCCCGAGCTTTCTTTCAGAAGTTGGTTGTGGGAATGACGAATACATTAATTTTGGGGCAATGGATTAATACCTTCTTTACTCACTCATGTCCCAAAAAATCAAATGCTTTTTCCCCCCGAAAAACACATTTTGCTGGATGGATTTTTATGTAATTTGTCTCGAAACTACCAAAAGCTGTGAAGAGGGTGCGATGTTTCTCCCTTTTGCTGGATGCCACTGAAAAATCATCAAATACACATGGCAAAAACAAGGTCCATATAGGGTTTAAAGGTTTGTGCCGCTTCCGTAAAAACCAAAAAATTTATATACCCGAATTGTACAGTCCAAAAGGGGTTTATAGCTGTTTTGGGGATGTCGCAGGGGGAATGGGGTCTGATGGAAAAAAATCTCTGTTAAGCGAGAGGTGGAAGAGAGGGAGAGCTGAGGTGGTAGTTTTTTTTCCGAACCCAGAAATACAAGGGGCCCGGGCGAGGCCAGTGACAACTTTCCTTTCTGCCGGGCGCTTCGTTGCCACCTTGGGGGAAAGTTACCGCCCCCGTGGTTTAAAGCCTACCCGCGTTACCGTAGGGGTTACCCCCACGCGGTAACGACTAACGAGAGTTTGACTCTCGTTTTTTTGGGCCCCTTAAAACAGTGCATAAGCTAAGGATAGGAAGATCGTACCCAGGGAAACCTGGGTATACAGGCAAAACCAATTCCAAAAAATCTGGTAACACATTACCAGGCACACTAAAATAAACTGAAAAAGAAAAATACGTCTGGGAACGCCGTGCCATTGACCGAGGCCCGGGTGTCCACCCCCGGATTGGAGCCATATTCTTCTTTTTTCCCTTATCACGTCAACCCTCTCTCCGTAACACGTGGGGGTTGTATTCAGGCCTATGGTAAGCACCCGCTGTTTTTTTGTGTTTAGTGGGTGTGGTGAAGTTTTTT
>JACEEZ010014446.1:2500-67500 GCA_016584305.1 Chionoecetes opilio
TCTGCTATTGCCTCTGTGTAGACGGTGTCACGCGTGTGATGATTCGATGGGCATGGGGAACCAGGGCAAGGGTTGGCTGTTAATGTCCTAACTAGTGTTGCTGTTAAGACATCCCTGCAGGGAACTAAGAGAGATAGCCCATTAACCCTACCTATACGAGAGTGAGGTGAGCAGACATGGGGCATTGCTGAGTGTGTGGAGCCACGCAACCTTTTCTTATCTCCATCAATGTTGCCTATGCTTTTACATTTGTAATTCCTTATGGGGCAGGCGGTGGGCCGAGTGGTTAGCGCCTTCAAGAAGCGTGCTCGAGGATCAGTGTTCAATCCCTGAAGCTGCCAAAAACCCTGAAAATCTTTTCTGCACCGTCGAGTGGCCTAAGAACACCCACATGCTGCCCACGAACTCTAAACCTTTCACGCGAGTTGCATGGGAGAACGACAGGGTGCGGCTGAGCCTCTAATCTCAGGCGTCACGATAACAATCCTGCCTGCGCACCCGGGCGAGGTCCAACCATCACAGCCACCCTGAATGTGTTTGATGAGAACATGTTTGTAGCAAAATACTGTATATTGTTAGATGTGTCCTCTAATAATGGCCCCACCTCTCCTTTAAGGAATTTTATCGAAATGTTCGTATTGCTTACCTCTTACCTTGCATAAATGATATTTCAATGGGATTATATATTTTGCATCATTTGATAGACTATTGGGTGACATATTGCATTGATTCTCAGAGCACGTTATAACAATTCACCATCCATGTTGTCGTCAAGTACAAGATAAAAATCCATTGAAACATCTACGGTAGTCGGTGCAACATTTCCTGAACTCATTTCATGCCTCAGGAGTGGCAGTCACCGAGAAGGCAGATCCCCAGGTCACCGCCGCTGACTGTGACAGTGATCCTTCACATAACAAAGGCAGGCTCAGGGAAAGCTGCCCAGCGCTATAACCGGCAACCATGGAACAACAAGCGCTGTGTCCCGGCAACCATGCACAGCGCGTGTACCGGCCCAGGGCACAACGCCTGGTGTACTCGGCAACCAGGGCACAGCGCTGTGTCCGGCAACCAGGGCACAGCGCTGTGTACCGGCAACCAGGGCACAACGCTGTTACCGGCAACAGGCCAACACTGTGTACCGGCAATCAGGCACAGCGGCTGTGTAACCGGCACAGGGCACAACACTGTGTACCGGCACAACTAGGCACAACACTGTGTAACCGGCACCAGGGCACAACACTGTGTACCGGCACTCAGGGCAACAGCGCTGTGTAACCGGCAACCAGGGCCAACACTGTGTACGGCAACCGGGCACAGCGCTGTGTAACGGCAATCAGGGCACAACACTTTGTACCGGCAATCAGGGCACAGCGGCTGTTGTACCCGGCAACCAAGGGCACAACACTGTGTACCGGACACCAGGGCCAACGCTGTGTACCGGCAACCAGGCACAACACTGTGTACCGCAACCAGGGCCAACACTGTGTACCGGCAACCAGGGCACAGCGCTGTGGTACCGGCATCAGGCACCAACACTGTGTAACCCCGGCCAATCAGGGCACAGACACTTGTGTACCGGCAACCAGGGCCCAACACTGTGTAACCGGCAAACCAGGGCACAACACTGTGTACCGGCAACCAGCACAACACTGTGTCCGGCAACAGGGCACAACCTGTGTACCGGCAATCCAGGGCACAACCCTGTGTACCGGGAGGGAGGGGGGAGGCCAACCAGGGCACACACTGTTTCGGCAATCATGGCACAACACTGTGTACCGCAATCAGGGCACAACACTGTGTAACCGGCAAACCAGGGCACAACACTGTGTTACCGCAATCAGGGCACGCGCTGTGTACCGGCCATCAGTGCACAACACTGTGTACCGGCAATCAGGCACAACACTGTGTCCCGGCAATCTGGGCACAACACTGTGTACCGGCAATCCAGGGGCACAACACTGTGTACCGCAATCAGGGCACAACACTGTGTACCGGGCAATCAGGGCACAACGACTGTGTACCGGCAACCAGGGCACAACACTTGTACGGCACTCAGGGCACAACCTGTGTACCGGCAACACCAGGGGCAAGCAACGCTGGGGAGCTGCCTGAGCCTGCCATATAGGTGAAGGATCATACACAACGGCACAGATCCAGCGCCGGTGACGCAGGACAAGCGGGAATCTGTCCAGCGTGACTGCAATCAATTAGTAGATATGAATATATTATCACGGCCTCTAATACCTAGCTGGTCGATTAATAGTGTCTAGGCAAGTTCAACTCCTTCAATACCTACAACACTCTTAGTTCAATAGAAGTACAATACAAGAGACATTGTTTATGGATTTATATTAATTTTGTCCTGACAATACATAAGTCAAAAACCCTGTTTTCATATTAAATTGGTGCATGCGGTCATATAACAATGTATTTGAAAGTTAAGTCTCAGTAGGTCATGTCAATCCTAGTATATTGTCTCTTCACAACTACTCCAACAATTATTGATTGAAATACAAATCGCAATCAGCAACACAAACACTCTTATAGAGTTGAAGACTTACCATGAATTGCATGCAAAAAAAAATAAAAAATAAAAATAAAACACTGTGGAAAGTCTCTCGAACGCTCCTAATCTCCATGACTTATTTTCCAGCAGTTACGCCGGTGCACAAGTGGAGGGTGTATAGGCGGCCCTCCACCGCCCGGAATGGAAGGGGCCGCCGAGGCTTCTGGTCTTGGTTCTGGTGGTCTCCCTCCCCCCATGAAGAGATCCTTGGTCTTGTGTCTCCCTCCATTGAAGATCTTGGTCTTTGGTGGTCTCCCTCCATGAAGAGAGTCCGTGGTCTGTGGTCTCCCTCCATGAAGAGTCTTGGTCTGGTGGTCTCCCTCCATGAAGAGTCTTGGTCTGGTGGTCCTTCCTCTCCATAGTGTGGTCTGTGTCTGCCACCGACCGTCTGTTCACCTGAAATATAAAGAACAATGTTGAAGCCGGTGTATTTGCTTTGCCGAGCAGTAACATGTTCATCAAAGTGTAGTAGTTCAGGGAAATGTGTTATATTCAGCACACCCAACACATTATATGGCAGAATACTACTTGACAGAGGACAAGAATGAACACAGGGCAAAGGGTATTGTCAAAAAAGTATAGGCACCGAAGGAAAAAACGGGACAGGGGAAAAAATCAGTCATGCTACAATAATGTTATTAAATTCACCATAAATGCTGTAAGTCACTATGCGTTCAACAGTTCCCCCCGAGTGTTGGCTTGAATATACATAAGGTGTTAACCCGTGAGACCCAGAACGTAATTTCAATTGTAATTTTGGTACCATTAGACTATTTATAGCGACTATAAGTAATATTTTATAGATATGACCTGTTTAATATCCTTGTCCACTAACTAATTTGGTATATTCAGTTACTTTTTGTAATTTTATGGTTAACAACATACCAATATTTATAACAAAGGAAAGATTTGGGCGTGAAGGGGTTAAAATCTCCTTCCAACCACCTCTTCCTCCACTTTCTTTACTGCAACCCAAGGCATCCAAGAATGCCTCCACAGTAGCCTGCCTGGTGACAAAGGTCCAAAGTATAGTTAATGTTATTGAAGGGACATCAGTATCAGCAAGGCGAGCACAGCTCAACAACCTTGGTGTGTGCCTTGGTGCAGATGTTGGGGGGAATTTTTTAAGAGGAAGCCAGTTTGAACATTGCTATTGGCCAGGAAGAACGGTCTGGGCGGGCCTTAAATGTGACCTCAATCACCCACAATCTCTCGAAGCTGTTTCATGAGTTTCCATGTACTAGCGAACCCTTTCCATAGAAGATTAGAAAAATAACTACAAAACTATCAACACTATTACTAACTCAACATTTACTGAACATTTCATACTTTAGATAAACGTTACAGGTCAATACTTTTTGGTCAACGTCAATGTTTTTAAGGGCGTGGTGAAGGAATAAGGAAATGTTTTAGTGTTGCGAAGCATTGTTGAGCAGAGTTGAGCTGCTTGAGTAATCCGTTACGAGACGACAGTCGAGGGTCGCGCTCCAGCGCTCAGGCAGGGTGTGTGTTCAGGGCAGGCATCCGGGGGGAAAGGAGGAAAAATACGTGTGTTGTGCCAGGCAGCTGGGAGGAGGCAGAGCATGACTTTTGGCCAAACAACGCTTTATTTTGGGGGAGGGGGGGGGGGGGGGGGGGGGGGTTGCTATTTTTAATATTTCTTGCAGCGTACGTTAGGTAGAGAGTAGAAAGGGAGGGAGTGGAAATAATAGTGAGAGAAATGAGTGGCTGGATCTAAGGGGTGGCCATGGCCAACCCTTGAATCTTACTGGGACCACGGCCTTTGAGGTCTAATGCAATTTACCTTTCTCTTTAATGGCTTGCCTTGGCACCCCACATCTGGTGCCACCCTTGGCCACTACCCAGTCAACACTTCCTGGTGGCGCTACTGGGAGAGGGAGGGAGAGCTTTACGTGTGATTTGATGTGTACAAAAAAAATACCAGGATGCATTAAAGTTATATACTTTACAAATAAAATATATAATCCTTTTAAATAGTTGTTTACCCTTCCTTCGAATTCCTTTTTATATCATGAATAACCGTGGACTGCTTGTTGCTGCAAGGCAAAATATTAAAAAAGTCGAAGCGAGTGTTAAACTCATATATATTATACCTCGTGCAAATCAATCTTCTCTGTTACACAAAACAGGTAATTCATCCGGGCAGGAGTTTAAACCTACCCAGCGGGTGTCCCGGCAAAAAAGTTTCCATAGCACATCATGATTCTGGGTTTATATGAGCGCCTCCGCCAGCGCTGCTCAACAACCAGACGTATGATGTGCTATTGAAGACTTTTTTTTGCCGACCCGCTTGGTTGGGGTTTTATGGCATGCGGAGCTAGCTTATCACAGTCCTTCCTTCCTTCAATAGCACATCATGAGTCCCTGGTTGTTTGAGCAGCCCTCCGCCAGCGCGGTGGAATAACCAGACGTATGATGTGCTATTGGACGACATTTGTTTCCGACCCTCCTTGATTGATTTAGGTAGGGTTTATAGGGCAGCGAGAGGTAATCATTTTCCTTCAATATAACATCATAGGCCGAATGGACAGCCGTTTCAGCAGCGGTGGTGAAGCTGCTCTCTTCTCTCTCTCTCTCTCTCTTATCTGTCTCATCTCTCTCATCTCTCTCCTCTCTCTCTCTACTCCTCTCTCAGTCTCTCCTCCATCTCTCTCTCTCTCTCTCGTCTCTCTCTCTCTCACTCTCGTCGCCATAGCTGCTAGCTAGCTCGCCGTTTTGACATCTTTCGATCTCCTTATCCATTCTGCCATATAACTATGCCATTTTAGTACTTACCGATCTGCTTCTCTCTCCACAGGCTTCCTCGTTGCCCATGCCCTCTCTCTGACAGTATTGTTTCCTCAACTTTATCAAACTCACGGTAAAGTAATCCTGTCACTTCGAACCAAGTCTTTTCCTCAACATTAAACAATAGTGCCAGGTTGACTAGTTTTGTAGTATATTTCACATTGAACCCATCAAGTGTATCTTATATCTAATAGGAAATGAAAACATAAACCTACTATTAACCGGAAATTTGTTTATTACTTGAACCAGTAGATAGAAGCAGGGCTGTACCTAAATGTGGTGGATTGGAGTTGTTGTGGGGTGGTGGTGGTGGTGGTAAATGTGTGATTTAGATGGTGGTGGTGGTGGTGGTGGTGGTGGTGGTGATTAGTAGTAGTAGTAGTAGTTGGTGGTGGTAATGTGGTAGTTGTGATCTTTCCTGAACAGCCTGGCACACTGAAGGAGGAGAGCGGCCGAGGACTGAGTTACGAAACTAGACTCCTTTACAGTAGAATGGCGTGTGTGTGTGGCGGCGGTGGCTTCCCAGTGTCCCCCTCCCCGCGACTTGAGGCACACGGCGGTGGGTGTGGGGACAGGGGAGGTTAAAAACTTTGTACAGTGACACAAGGTCGCCGCGGGGTCAGGGTTAGCCGGGGCGAGGAGTCTTGATACTGGTGGCACTCTTAAGGAGTACCAAGAACAGACCTTATTTTTGTATAGAGTTTATTTATCAAGTTTTGAAGAGTGGAGTGGGAGCCATCTAATCTAGGATGATAGTTCCTGTAGGTGGAGGCGTAGGTTGTAGCGTTCACTGAGGCCCTTTGTTACTCATGGAGGTAAGGGTAGGGGTTAAGCATGGGTCAGTTCATGAGTGGTAGACTGCTATGGTAGTAGTCCCAGATGGTGTTCTTGACAACCATCTTGGTCGCCACACAGGACAGCACTAGTGTAGCAGTGTGGTAGGTATTGGATAACCGAACCGCGTCCAGCCACACAGGCATCACCAGGATCAGTTCATTACGTATCCTCCACTTGGCCTTTGGGAAAACCATGGAACAAACACTAGGAAAGTTATCTGACCGATGTCCTTGGCGAATCGAATATACTACTGGTGGGTTTTCCCTAAATTGTTCCCTACTTTGGCAGTGATCCCTTTATCCGGGTAGCCTACGGCTGAAACCAAGAGCCGAGTTGACGAACCACTTATCAGGCCACCGTGACAGGGTGTGATGATGAGGGGAGTAGGTTGGGGGAGACTCATAGCTCTCATGATAATAATACAGGAATCTCTTTCACGCCCTCCTCCCCTCCTCTGTCATACAAAGAGTGGCCACTGTAGTTACTGTGAGCACCTTCCTGCCCCTCACACCAATGAAACGGAGACATTACAATTGCTCGATCCTTTCTTTTCACAATCAGTCCCTATTGACCAAAAAAACCCTGAATGTATCTGTCAAATTGTCCAATAGAGTAAACCTGATATAAACTAAACCAATGGGTGTAACAAAAGCAGAAGAAATAGTTACAGCACCCGCTTCCTCGATCCCCACAACCTTCCTCAACGCCCCCCTGTGGCCTACTCCTGTCAGACAAACTAACGTCCTCCCCATTCCTCCCCCCCGAAACTTCCCATATCTCTCCCTTCTCAGTTCCCTCACACCCCACTTTTTCTACGTCTCCTCCTCCTACTAAGAAACCCTGTGCCTCCCAGTTTCTCCCCTCCTGATTCTCCAGTCGAGACATGCTATGGATAAACGAGCGAGTACCTCGCTCAGTCTCAAGACATGACCCTTTGGCCCTCCTTCGACAAACCGCCTCATCATCCCCACCTTCCGTCTCAACCCTCACAGTCTCATCCGAGATACATCCTATTCCCTCCCACCTCCTCGCCCTACCCCTCCTTCCTCCTTCTGACCTCCCTAACTTATCCCCCCCTGCCCCTTCCTTCCCCCCAACCTTCCCCATCTTTCTCCCCGCTGCACCCTTCCATCTTCCCTCTGATTCTCCCCTATGTCCTCTCCCTCTTCTTCTACTACCTCTGACCGTCCCGCTGTTTAGTCTCTCTTAACTTCCCCTTCCTCCTGCTGTACAAAAAATTCTTTTGTCTCAACCATCCCCATCCCTGTCCCCTCGCCCCCCTGACCCTACTGCCTGTACTTCACCTAACTACACTTGATCCCCCACCTGTTATCGCTGATCCTGCTAACCCTCTACTTCGAACCCGCTAACCAATTCCGACTTCATACACCCGCTTAACCTCTACACCTGTCTGTTCTTCATTGGACTACATTCCCCGACTTTCCGATCCCACAGACAAGAACCTTTGTCTCTTTATTTCTGCTTCAGGCTCAAGTTAGCTGAATCACAGACACTTCTTTACTCACTCCTCCTGACCCATTTCCCAATTTATGATGATCTTCCCCCATAAATACACATCTTTCCTATCCTCTGATCTTAACCCTACTGCTATAAATTTGCATTACCTCCCCCTTCCCTCACCAGTTTTTCACGTTCTTTCTCTGTGACCCCTCCCTTCATTATGCTTTGCATAGTGCCGATAATGAACCTCCGATGTCTGGCACAATTTTTCCCTTTTTAAGCATTAAATCAATCAATCAATTAGTTCCAGCAAGAATACAGTCATTTGAAAGCCCCAAAACAATAAACAAAGGTGTGATTTCTCTGGATGAAAATCATAATTGATAAAGCAATTACGCCCAGAGCACTTCAAACCTTAAGAACAAACATTAGACCTTCAGTTTCTAAAATCAGTAACGGCAAAGAAGAAAGTTTCATACAGTTTCTTTCCACCCGAAGTCATCCAGTGGTGCACACTAATTATGACTAATCCAAGGGTGAAGGGCGGCGGTGGGAATTCCTTCGTACATAATCTAAACTAAGCTATACGTGGAGTGCCCCTTCTTACCTTTTACTGCTTGTACGCCACCTTAATTCAGTAGCGGAAATTGTTTTAGATTTTTGTTTGATTCTCACTAATTTCAAGGTCTGATTTCTATCCCTCCTTTCAAGTCTTTTCCCTGGCCTTTCCCTTGCAAGGGGTTAGAGTAAAGGGCCCCACCACTGTATTAGAAGTTATTGCGCGAGAAAACAGTCTTACCATACATTATCTTGAAAAACCAAGTGCTGTTTACGTCATAATAGATGACACATGTGTGGCACCATTGGTGGGTTTTAGGTATACTAGATGACACATGTGGCACCTTTGGTGGTTGTTTAAAGTTAATAGATGAAACATGTGGGCACCATGGGTGATGGTGGAATGCATGAACAGTATTGTAGTTGCAGTAACAGTATTGTAGCTCTCAAAGGAGGGTGCGGGGGCGGTGTGTCCGCGGCATGCAAAATGTCTAGGGGGGTAAACTTAGTTGAAATTGTAACTAAAAAATTTGCACATCAATCAATCACCAATCATCGTTATGCAGCTCGGTTTGGAGAATTGGGCATAATATAAATATCTTTTTCATACTCTGTTTGTCAACAGGATCTACATGTACGCACCCTGCCGACCAAAATACATTAATCCTGCCAAGAGTACTGGTGAGGCTGCTGCCCCCACAAAGCACCGTAGGATGCTGGGTCAGCCAGGCTGAGGGAACTTAATAAAATAATTGACTAAAAACATTTAAATAACAGACGGCCATCATTCTCAGAGCCAGTACTGTGTAGGACTGTGGCTGCTTGTTCCGAGTGCCTTCTGGGGCCAGGCGCCTCGGATGCCCCGGCTGAAAGGCAGGGCGGCGGGGAGGAGCGCCCACGGGAAACACGAGCCAGGCGAGGCCCTTAACCCGACTTTATGGCAGCACTAGAAACGTTCCTACTGGCTGTCTTTTCATCCAACTCGTCTGTGTAGGATTGAGAAACACCACACAACCTGCACAGCAAGTGTTCATGACCGCACCCACCTGTTGCTTCTGACCAACTGAACTTTCCGTTTGGGCATCTCGTTTCCTGTACACTGCTCTCCACACTTCCCTTCTTTGTATCTTGGTCCCTCTTGCATGTCACAACACCTCGGCAACACTGCTGTCGTCGGCGTGGGACAAGCGTTCTAGGAATGTGTACAAGCGTATGTACATGTGCTACTGTATGCCCACGCAAAACACAGACCTGCAGGTGATATCAGATGGTGTGGTGGGATATTGCATGAGGAACAGAAACCCTTAAAACTTGAAAACAAAGAAATGACTGACAAAAACCATTGTAAACTAGTGGCCATATGTGAGTACCTGAAATTTTAACACAATGCTTACAGCAGATCCATAGTCGGGGGGAGGCGGTAGCGGAGTGGTTAGTTCTCCGACTGCGTTCTCTGTGCCCAGATTCGATCCCCGAAGAAACCCCCAAAAAACCTTTCTGCACCGTCGAGTAGCCTCGACATCCACATGCCCTGCCCCCCGTCAACTCTACACCTGCGATTGCGAGTGCATTCGGAGGACACAAGGGGGCGGCATGAGCCTCTACTCTAGAGGCCGTTCACTATAAGAAATCCTGCCCTTGCCCCCCGCCACCATGGGCAGGACCAACCATCACAGCCCTCAAGGAACCTCCGAGCCAACCATCCGAGCCCTGGGTCCCACTGCCTACAGGCTTTCTACAAATGTAGAATGCACCGACCATTCCATCAGCTAATAATGGAACATTAATTACAAACCTGTGCAAGTGGTAAAAGTTTACCAGCATAATCATAATGAAAGACTATTTCATGTTACAGTGAGGGGGGGGTTGCCGTGGCCGGAGGGGCTGGGAGGCCGAGGATAAGGTAATAAGATCTTGTGATCCTATTCAAACAAACTTTGCAAGTATCAACTACAAGGTTTTGGACTATACAAAGCGCCACCATCGCCAGGACGAACTTGGTGGCCTCGAACCGCTGACCGAATGCAGGGACTCCGCACGCATAGCACAGCTCTACCAAACGCGCACCCTGACGGTGGGAGGCCGAGGAGTGAAGTAGCATGAGTGGGGTGCGGCTGGGGGGGCAGAAGGCTCCGCCACCCCAGCTGGCGCACAGCTGGCACACACAGGTGGCTCGGGCTGCACCGACCAGCTTCTACAGTCACCTGAAGTGAAGTACGTATTTCAATGTCTATGGTACTACAAAAATCAGTGGTCATTTGTAAAGAAATGGAAGTAGTAGCAGTCTACTGATAATCTGTTCTGTTTTGCATACATTGTTTTTGTCTAGAGTTGGGACTATTGATCCCTGTAGAGTGTGGTTTCTTCTGCAGTGTCCCTTGTCGGGGTCTGAGGATGGGGGGGCGCGGAGGTGGTTGTGCGGAGAATGGCTGGGTCTGAGGTGGGGGGGCGCGGAGGGGTGTGCGGAGATGGCTGGGTCTGAGGTGGGGGGGCGCGGGAGGGTGGTGGTGCAGAGATGGCTGGGTCTGAGGTGGGGGGGCGCGGAGGTGTGTGCGGAGATGGCGACAACGGAGGAATTTTTTTTTTATAATAGCCTCTTTCCTTGCTACATTATAATATTTTCCTTTCATTAAAAATTGTACAAAAATTTGCTCAACAGACAGGTGGCAGTGGTGGGACCACCCGCAACACCCTAACCACATGCCACACGGGACGTCCCACTCAGTTTACTGGGCCGCACGCCCGCACCCCTCTTTCTTCACAACTTGGGTTTGGGGCACCGGCGGGCGGGATATCTACAGAGATTTTGAGCAAAATTTGAAGTTCCGATGATGGCGCCAGGTTAATTTGCATATTATGGGTTTTTATGGAGAATGCCAAATGTGTCAGGCGACACCCTCCCTAATATTGTTTGTATAGGGTCCTTTAATGGTGCAATGAAAATGTGAATATCTTTTATGCGTGACTCTCTGCAAGCTTCACTCAAAAATCGGGGGTTTTGACCTGCCGGACTATGGGGCCCGGGCGGGAGGAGCGGCCACGGGCAACTCGCATCTCCCGCCATAAACAAAATCATCCTCTATAATGGGTGGAACAAGACAGAGATCCTCAAACATACACAACCTAAATCAAAATCCAATGGCCAGCCAGAACTCCGGTTGCCGGGCCGCCCAGCAGCCAGACTCCGAGTGCCGGGCCGCCCCAGCCCAGCCCGACTCCGATGCCGGGCCACCCAAGCTAGCCTGGGCCCAGGAGCAAAACAGAGCAAGCTAGGTCAAAGTGGGGGAGCCGCCGTCTTAGCGCCATGTCTGCCTTCTCTTTGGTATGTGGCTCGGGTGGTGGTGGCGGCAGTGTGCTCCCCCCGCGGCCGTGGACCTCACTGGTGCAGCCGCGGCTACCAGCGGACCCCGGCTGGGACGCCCGTGCTGCCGTCCGCCGCTGCTGGAGGCGGCGGACATCTGTATATCGCCTGATGCGCCCCGCTGGCAGAACTGTGGGAAGGAAAGGACGAGTAACAAAGTAAGGGGTGTCAAGTGCCTATCCCTATCATGGGAAACGTCACCTATCACTATAGCGGAGTCAATAGGGAGCTTTAAAGGAGGCTAGATCATTTCATGATGGGGATGAAAGGTGGATGTAGGTAGTATTAAGTAACAGGAACTCCACGTGTAGGTAAGCAAAGGTAAGCCTCTTGTAGCTTCCTTTTTTCTTATCCCCTGATCTAAGCCTGGCCAGCAATAATACCTCGCTATCTATACAATCAAGAACATACACCTACAGCGGCACTACATGTTTTGGCGACATTAAAACCTTCACAACTACAGACAGCTTTCAACAAGACCACTATAGTATATCTCTGTGTGGGCCAAATAAGCACCTAAACCCCTTTAATGCAACATCACCTTAACACACGTTTAAAGTGGGTACAAGAGTAAGGTGGATGCTGTGGACATGAAGAGCAGGAATCTCCATAGGGAAGAAGTGTTGGCATGCTTGAAGGAGCGAGGAGGATGAGAGATTGCATGGAGTAGTGCGAGAGTGGAGTGAATAGACAAGGAGCAAATGGAGGATTTCTCTGTCCGTTTATCTACTAGATTCTTCCCCACAGCTTGGCCCTTCAGTTGTCCCCCTGGCCCACCACACCACCACACTTCCCTTGTCACCACCACACCTTCCACCACACCTCCCTCGGGTCGCTGCTCCCCTACCTGCAAGAGAAAAGGGTCCCCACGATGTGCACAGTGGGTGTCCTCCGGAGTGGTTGAGCCCTTGCCGTGGAACTTGATCACGGAGCCCGTCTGCCGCTTGGAGGTCACGGCACATTCTGACCTCCTTGCCAATGCTAAAAACGGCCGACCTGTGGATCAATGGTTAATGTTTATTAGGGTGATAATTGGTGGATGATAAGAGGATGCTGATAGATAGATGTTTTTGGATGGTATATGAGAGAATAGATAGATTATTGGATGTATATGAGAGAATAGATAGATGTTTAGGATGTATATGAGATAATAGATAGATGTTTTAGGGTGTATTGAGAGTAGAATAGATGTTTAGGATGTATATGAGGGAATAGATAGATGTTTTTAGGGTGTATAGAGATAATAGATAGATGTTTAGGGTGGATTGAGGGAATAGATAGATGTATTTGGGTGTATATGAGATAATAGATGAGGTCTAGGGTGTAGTGAGAGAATAGATAGAGTTTTAAGGGTGTAATGAGAGAATAGTAGATGTTTAGGGTGTATATGAGAGATAGATGATGTTTTTAGGGTGTATATGAGAGAATAGATAGATGTTTTAGGGTGTATATTAGGAATAGATAGATGTTTAGGGTGTATATGAGATAATAGATAGATGTTTAGGGTGTAATATGAGATAATAGATAGATGTTTTAGTAGGTGTCTATGCGCGGAATATTTTTTTTTTTTTTTTTACATCACAAGACTGGCCAAGGGGCACCACAAAATAGTAACACAAAAAACCGCTTTAGTTTGCCGTCCTTATAAATAGAAGACTAGAGAATACAAAAAAAAGAGGGGTGGGCATTTAGTTTTCGGGAGGTGTCTTGTCACTCTTCTCTTGAAAGATTTAAGGTCTAGGAAAGTGGAACATAGAAACAGGAAAGAGTTTCCAAAGTTTACCAGTGAAAGGAATGAAAGAGTAAAGATCTATTACTCTTGCATTAGGATGATGGACATATAGGGTGGATGAGACTGAGTAGAAAGTCTTGTGCGGCGAGGCCGCGGGAGAGGGGGCGGCATGCAGTTTTTAGCAAGTTCGGAGAAGAGCATTTGAGCATGAAAATAACGGTAGAAGATAGTCAAAAGAAGCAACATTCGGCGGCGATTTAAAATTGCAAACAGTCAGTCAGAGGAGGGGAGTTGATGAGACAATTTTTTTTTTTACTCAACCCTGTTCAGAGAAGCTGTATGAAAGTATGAGTAGATCCTCTCCAAGGTCATGGGTGCGTCATACTCCATACATCGGCGGATACGGCTCCTGTAGAGAGCAAGCAACTTGGAGGGAGAAAAAAAAGGACGCAGACGCCACAGGACCCCTAACTTCTTAAAGCTGTTTTAGCGATAACTTTGATGTTAGATTTCCAGTTCAGATTTTTTCGTAAAAGATAGTCCTAGAATGTTCAGTGTACAAGAGGAGATAAGTTGAGTGTCATTGCAGAAGAGGGGATAGTTATCTGGTAAGTTTTGTCGAGTAGATAGGTGAAGAAATTGGGTTTTTGAGGCATTGAACAAAAACAAGGTTTGGCTTTGCCCCATCAGAAATTATAGAAAGATCAGAAGCTAGGCACTCGGTGGCATCTCTCCGTGAATCACTTGTTCCTGCTGATTTGGACGTCTACTAAAGACTTTGAAAAAAGCGGGGTAGAATTCATCGTAGGAGTGGATCGGGCTTTGAGTTAGACAAAGAAGATCATTAATAATAATAGAATGAGAATGGGTGATAGGAACCAGAACCCTGGGGAACACCACTAATTGATGAGTTTTAGGAAAGAACAATGACGTCTACGGACGGGGACATAGCTGCAAATAGAACGGTAATGAAAGGAAACTTAGATATAGGTACAGAGAGAAGGATAGAAACTGAATGTAGGGTAGTTTGGAAATCAAAGATTTTTGCCAGACTCTTATCAAAGCTTTTGATCTGTCAAGGGCACAACAAAAGTTTCACGAAACCCTAAAGGAGGAGACCAAGATTCAGTGTAGTGAAGCTAGAGATCGCCAGTAGATCGCCCTTTTACGGAAACCGTACTGACGATCATATAGAAGATTATGAGCAGATAGATGCTTAGAATCTTCTATTAAAGTATCAGGATTCAAAAACTTTAGCACGGCAGGAAGTCAAAGCTATAGGATGGTAGTTTGAAAGGATTAAAAACGGTCACCCTTCTTAGGAACAGGTTGGATTGTGAGCAAACTTCCAGCAAGAGAAAGGTGGAAGTATATAGACAAAGACGGAAAAGTTTGACCAGGTAGGTGCAACACATAAGCACATTTTTGAGAACATAGGATGGACTCCCGTAGGACCGTAAGCCTTCCGATGATCTAGGCCATAAAAGGGCAAAGAAAACATCATTCCCGAAGGTCTTAATGACAGGCAGAATATAGTCAGAGGTGAGGAAAGGAGGAGGAACAAGCCCTTCAGCAACCAGAGTGGAATTTTCCAGCAAAGTGGTTTGAGCAAAGAGTTTAGCTTTTAGAAATAGATTGAGACAGCTATGCAGCGGTCTGGGTGAAGCATTGGAGGGAAGCAATGCAAAAGAAAAACTGTTAGAGATGTTATTTGCTAGATTGCCAGAAGTCCAACGAGAGGTACTTTGATTCAGAAAGACTGACATTTTCTATGAATGAAGGAGTTTTGGTAGTTTAAAGTATAGATTTGGCATGATTACGGCAGAAAATATAAAAGGCATGGTTTTTCCAGGGATGGATGGTTACGGTAACGTTTGTGAGCCGCCTCTCTATCCTCGGACACATGAGAACAAGCCAAAGGTTTAAACCAAGGTTGACGGTGGTTTTAGGATTTAGAGACAGTGTTGTGGAATGTACGCCTACATGCCAGAGACCTGTGACCTCAGTTCTCGCTCTGCACTATAACAGGTCATATCTATAAAATATTGCTTATACTCACTAAAATCGTCCTATGTTTGCCAAATTACAATGGAAATTACGTTTCTGTGGCCTCAAGGGGTTAGCAATGTGAGATGTATGGAAGTTTTATGTAGTGGGTGAAACTTTGGGTTAATATTACATGAAATTCTACAGAGTTGCTTGTCCCGTACATGTTGTAAACAGTTTAATATAGATTTAAATAATGCTTTCAAAATTATAATCTGGTGTGAGGCAGGAATGTGTAATGCCACAACGGTTATTCCCACACATTATTGGATCGAATGTTAAATAAACTAAAATGACCACATGGAAAGGTCAGAAATTGATTGTGTCGCCGTTAGACAGTGGCTCCTCATGTTTGTGGTGCCAAACTGTACCATTGGATGGAGTAAGAAGACTATGCAAAACTTTATATAGTGTTTTTGTGTTATATAGTGTTAGTTTATATAGTGGTTAGTTATATAGTGTTAGTTTATATAGTGTTAGTTTATATAGTGGTTGAGTTTATATAGTCTTATTTATATAGTGTTAGTTTTATATAGGTTAGTTTTATAGTGTTTATGTTTAATATAGCTGTTAGTTTTTATAATACTGTTTAGTTTATATAGTGTCGTTGTTTGTACTTTTCAAAATCAATGCAATGTGGCAAGCAATTTATGTAAATGTATTTCAAAGAGTAAGTCTGAAGAAATTCATTTGTAGATCAAACAAGTGCGTGTGGGCGCTTCGGACCCATGTATGATGTTTGTAGTAGTAAGTATATATTTTGACAACATGTGATTGGGGGGGGGGCACACTCCAATCGTGTTGTTGCTGTCCTTTTGGTCCCTGGTCAAAGTTTTTGCCTCGGGTTAGACACGTTCCGTGTGGATTCCAACCTTTGTGTTCCGTGGGATTCCCAACACACACACACTCACACACGCACACAAAAACGTCCATGAGTCCTAAGTTTGTGGAATGCTGCAAGACGTAACCGCAGAGTTTTTCCTGTAATTTAAACTCCTAAAGGTTTTTAACCCAAACCTCCCTTCAAATATTCTCAATCGACATGGGCCCCAAGCCGCTTAAGACCTACGATTTATTTGCAATTTTTTGGAGCCTATTCCTCATCAAAATTGAATTTACAGTTTCGGCTATCCAACGCATTGCCGACAGACAGACAGACAGAACTAGGTAGCACAACACACACAACACAAAATACGCTACTCCTATAGTATATTAGACAAGTGCTTGTGGGCCCTTCGGACCCATGTATTGATGTTTGTAGTAGTAGTAATATATTAAGACAACATGTGATTACAAACCCCAATCGGCGTTGTTGTGTCGGTTGGTCACTGGGGGCAGGAGGCCTCGGGTAGACCACGTTTCCGTGTCAAATTCCAACCCTTGTGTGTCGGCGGGTGTGGGATTCCAACACCCTATTGTGTTCCGTGTGAATTTCCAACACACCACACTCACAGAGCCACAAACGTCCATGAGTCCACTGAGTTTGTGGAATGAGGGCAAGACGTTACCGCAGTTTTTTTCTGTAATTCTAATACGCCCTAAGTTTTTATAGCCCAACCCCCCTTCAAATGATTCCAATCGACATGGTACCAAGTTGCTTTACCACCTCAGATTTATTTGCATTTTTTGAGCCTACTCTCATCAAATTGAATTTTTAGTTCCGGCTACCCAAAACAGACAAGACACACAGACAGACAGACAGACACAGACAAGACACACGGCTACTCCTATAGTATATTAGATGATGGAATGACAAAAGCAATGTAAAATTATATGGATTGACGATTAATGAGAGATCCCGGAATTTAAAGGTCTTTTCCTAGGCATATATGGGAACATGTAAAGAGCCGCGAGGAGACAAAAGCCCCACAAGAGTCCTTCTCTGCGTGCTTTGTTTTTCTTGTTTGCAAACTTTATCTGCCGGTGATAAGTTGTATGAAAACAAGTTTGTCAGTGTGAACTGCCTTTGGCAGGGCGGAGAGCAGTGATCTTGGGATGAGTGATGAGAGAGGACAGCGAAGTAAGGAAGTCAGAGGGGCACTCATGGATAGTATAACAGTTCCTCCCAGTAACTTATGCAAGTCAGATCTGAATGGAATCAGTGCCGTTAGTCCTTAATATTCAGCCGGGGCAATGATGTTAACCTGACGTGACATTGACGTGCTGTGAACAGAACGGATAGCGAGTGATGAAATGTTAAGTCAGATTAGTAAGGGTAGTAACGCCCTGAAGTGCACTAAGGAGGCGGTGACAGTGAGGTGACGCTTCACAGATGGCTTGAACACCTGGCAAGAATCGGGGAGTTGACGATTAAGACAAAAAAGAAGGAATGCTGTATCGTAAGAGGGACGCCCGGGGAGCATCCGGTATCATTGTTTTTGTTTAACCCCTGGAGACACAGAACGCAATTTTTATTGTAATTAACCACCATATCGACGATGTTATTAACATAAGCAATATTATATAGATATGAACCTGTTTTAATATTCTTGTCCCTTAGCTAATTTTGGTTTTATTTAGTTACTTTTTCATAAGAACATAAGAAAGTAAAGGAAGCTACAAGAGGCCGGTGAGACCTACACGAGTAAGTTCCTGTTACCTAACCTCTAAAAAAAATTTTTTTTCCAACCCTTTTAAAGAGTTGGAAATTCTCCCGTGCGATACTCCATACATCGGCGGATAAGGCTCCTGTAGAGAGCAAGCAACTGGGAGGGAGAAAAAAAAGGACGCAGACGCCACAGGACACCTAACTTCTTAGAAGCTGTTTTAGCAATAAATTTGATGTGAGATTTCCAGTTCAGATTTTTCGTAAAAGATAGTCCTAGAATGTTCATTGTACAAGAAGGAGATAGTTGAGTGTCATTGCAGAAGAGGGGATAGTTATCTGGTAGGTTTTGTCGAGTAGATAGGTGAAGAAATTGGGTTTTTGAGGCATTGAACAAAAACAAGGTTTGCTTTGCCCCAATCAGAAATTATAGAAAGATCAGAAGCTAGGCACTCGGTGGCATCTCTCCGTGAATCACTTGGTTCCTGCTGAGTTGGACGTCTAATAAAAGACGTTGAAAAAATGCGGGGTAGAATTATCATCGTAGGAGTGGATAGGGCTTTGAGTTAGACAAAGAAGATCATTAATGAATAATAGAATGAGAATGGGTGATAGGACAGAACCCTGGGGAACACCACTATTGATAGATTTAGGAGAAGAACAATGACCGTCTACAGTAGCTGCAATAGAACGGTATGAAAGGAAACTTAAGATGAAGGTACAGAGAGAAGGATAGAAACTGAATGAGGGTAGTTTGGAAATCAAAGATTTTTGCCAGACTCTATCAAAAGCTTTTGATATGTCAAGGGCAACAGCAAAAGTTTCACCGAAACCCCTAAAGGAGGATGACCAAGATTCAGTTAGGAAAGCTAGAAGATCGCCAGTAGATCGCCCTTTACGGAAACCGTACTGACGATCAGATAGAAGATTATGAGCAGATAGATGCTTAAGAATCTTCTTATTAAGTATAGATTCAAAAACTTTAGAAAGGCAGGAAGTCAAAGCTATAGGATGGTAGTTTGAAGGATTAAAACGGTCACCCTTCTTAGGAACAGGTTGGATGTGAGCAAACTTCCAGCAAGAAGGAAAGGTGGAAGTAGATAGACAAAGACGGAAAAGTTTGACCAGGTAGGGTGCAAGCACATAAGCACATTTTTTGAGAACAATAGGAGGGACTCCGTCAGGACCGTAAGCCTTCCGAGGATCTAGGCCAGAAAGGGCAAAGAAAACATCATTCCGAAGGATCTTAATGACAGGCATAATATAGTCAGAGGGTGGAGGAGGAGGAGGAACAAGCCCTTCAGCAACCAGAGTGGAATTTTCAGCAAAGGTTTGAGCAAAGAGTTTAGCTTTAGAAATAGATGAGACAGCTATGGAGCGGTCTGGGTGAAGCATTGGAGGGAAAGATGCAAAAGAAAAACTGTTAGAGATGTTATTTGCTAGATGCCAGAAGTCACGAGAGGAATTTGATTCAGAAAGACTGACATTTTCTATGAATGAAGGAGTTTTTGGTAAGTTAAAGTATAGATTTGGCATGATTACGGGCAGAAATATAAAAGGCATGAGTTTCAGGAGATGGATGGTTACGGTACCGTTTGTGAGCCGCCTCTCTATCTCGGACAGCATGAGAACAAGCAGAGTTAAACCAAGGTTGACGGGGTTTAGGATTAGAGAAAGTGTGTGGAATGTACGCCTCCATGCCAGAGACTGTGACCTCAGTTATGCGCTCTGCACTATACAGGTCATATCTATAAAATATTGCTTATACTCACTAAAATCGTCTAATGGTTGCCAAATTACAATGGAAATTACGTTCTGGGCCTCAAGGGGTTAGCAATGTGAGATGTATTGGAAGTTTATGTAGTGGGTGAAACTGTTGGGTAATAGTACATGAATTCTACAGAGTTGCTTGTCCGTACATGTGTAAAAGTTTAAGTATAGATTAATAAATGCTTCAAAATTATAATCTGGTGTGAGGCAGGAATGTGTAATGCCACAACGGTTATTCAACACATTATTGGATCGAATGGTTAAATAAACTAAATGACCTACATGGAAAGGTCAGAAATGATTGTGTAGCCGTTAGACAAGGTGGCTCCTCATGTTTGTGGTGCCACTGTACCATTGGTGGAGTAAGAAGACTATGCAAAACTTTATATAGTGTTAGTTTATATAGTGTTAGTTTATATAGTGTTAGTTTATATAGTGTTAGTTTATATAGTGTTAGTTTATATAGTGTTAGTTTATATAGTGTTAGTTTATATAGTGTTAGTTTATATAGTGTTAGTTTATATAGTGTTAGTTTATATAGTGTTAGTTTATATAGTGTTAGTTTATATAGTGTTAGTTGTTTGATACTTTCAAAATCAATGTGAGCAAAAATTTATGTAAGATGAATATTTCAAAAGAGTAAGTCTGAAGAAATTCAATTTGTAGATCAAACAAGTGCGTGTGGGCCTTCGGACCCATGTATTGATGTTTGTAGTAGTAGTATATATTTGACAACATGTGATTGCAAACTCCAATCGTGTTGTTGCTGTCTTTGGTCACTGGTCAAAGTGCCTCGGGGTAGACCACGTTCCGTGTGATTCCAACCCTTTGTGTTCCGTGTGATTCCAACACACACACACTCACACACGCACACAAACGTCCATGAGTCTACTAAGTTTGTGGAATGCGGCAAGACGTAACCGCAGAGTTTTTCCTGTAATTTAATACTCCTAAAGGGTTTTTAGCCCAAAACCTCCCTTCAAAATTATTCAATCGACATGGGACCAAGCCGCTTAAGACCTACGATTTATTTGCAATTTTTGGAGCCTATTCTCATCAAAATTGAATTTACAGTTTCGGCTATCCAAAGCAGGCAGACAGACAGACAGACAGACAGGTAGACACACACACAGACACACGGCTACTCCTATAGTATATTAGACAAGTGCTTGTGGGCCCTTCGGACCCATGTATTGATGTTTGTAGTAGTAGTATATATTAGACAACATGTGATTACAAACTCCAATCGCGTTGTTGCTGTCGTTGGTCACTGGTCAAAGTGCCTCGGGGTAGACCACGTTCCGTGTAATTCCAACCCTTTGTGTTCCGTGTGATTCCAACCCTTTGTGTTCCGTGTGATTCCAACACACACACACTCACAGACGCACACAAACGTCCATGAGTCTACTGAGTTTGTGGAATGAGGCAAGACGTTACCGCAGTTTTTTTCCTGTAATCTAATACTCCTAAAGTGTTTATAGCCCAAAACCCCCCTTCAAAATGATTCAATCGACATGGTACCAAGTTGCTTACCACCTACGATTTATTTGCAATTTTTTGAGCCTACTCTCATCAAAATTGAATTTATAGTTCCGGCTACCCAAAACAGACAGACACACAGACAGACAGACAGACAGACAGACAGACACACGGCTACTCCTATAGTATATTAGATGATGGAATGACAAAAGCAATGTAAAATTATAATGGATTGACAGATAATGAGAGATCCCGGAATTTAAAGGTCTTTATCCTAGGCATATATGGGAACATGGAAAGAGACGCAGGAGACAAAAGACCCACAAGAGTCTTCTCTGCTGTGCTTGTTTTCTTGCAAACTTTATCTGCCGGTGAATAAAGTTGTATGAAAACCAGAGTTTGTCAGTGTGAACTGGCCTTTGCAGGGCAGGAGAGCAGTGATGCTTGGGATGAGTGATGAGAGAGGACAGCAAGTAAGGAAGTCAAGAGGGCACTCATGGATAGTATAACAGTTCCTCCAGTAACTTATGCAAGTCAGATCTGAATGGAATCAGTGCCGTTAGTCTAAGATTCAAGCCGGGGCAATGATGTACCTGACGTGACATTGACGTGCTGTGAACAGAACGGATAGCGAGTGATGAAATGTATAAGGCAGATTAGTAAGGGTAGTAAGCGCCCTGAAGTGCACTAAGGAGGCGGTGACAGTGAGGTGACGCTCACAGATGGCTTGAACACCTGGCAAGAATAGGGGAGTTGACATGAAGACAAGAAAAGAAGGAATGCTGAGAGAGTAAGAGGACGACCCTGGAGCATCGTTATCATTGTTTTGTTTAACCCCGTGAGACACAGAACGCAATTTTTATTGTAATATAACCACCATTCGACGATTTTAATTAACATAAGCAATATTATATAGATATGACCTGTTTAATATTCTTGTCCATTAGCTAATTTGGTTTATTTAGTTACTTTTTACATAAGAACATAAGAAAGTAAGGAAGCTACAAGAGGCCGTGAGACCTACACGAGGTAGTTCCTGTTACCTAACTCTACCTATATCCACCTCTCTTCCTCATCCATGAATTTATCCATACTCCTTTTAAAGACCCCAATAGACTCCGCATTGATCACCTGACGACTTAGTCCATTCCAATCATTCACCACCCTATTTGTGAACCAGTTTCTCCCAATTTCCTTTTTAAATCTACGCTTTTCCAACTTGAATCTGTTACTTCTCGTTCTACCCTGCTTACTAACCTTAAGAACTTTTCCTACATCGCCTATATTGTATCCCTTTATCCACCTAAAAACTTCTTTCAGATCGCCCATTAATCTACGCCTCTCCAGTGAGTGTAAATTTAATAGTTTCAATCTCTTCTCATAACTAAAGTTACGCATTCCATGAATCATTTTGATCATCCTTCTCTGCACTAATTCTAACAAGGCAACATCCATCCTGTAATACGGAGACCAAAACTGAACCGCATAGTCTAGGTGAGGTCTGATTAGAGTCAAATAAAGCTTTAGAATAACTTCAGCACTTCTACTTTTAACACTCCTGGTAATGAATCCTTACAGGTTGGTTCTTCTAATCCTAACAGTTGACTCGATTTCTAGCCTCAATACATTGATTCCTAGGACGGAGGTCTGAGCTTACCCGCACTCCCAGATCTTTCTCATCCTCTGATCTTTTCAGCGATACATTGCGTATGGTGTACCTATTACCAGGATTTTTTTCTACCAACATTCATAACGCTGCACTTCTCAATATTAAATTCCATATGCCATTTATCTGCCCACTCATTTGATTTATCTAAGTCTCCTTGCAAAATATTTATATCAGACTGGGATCTAATAATCCTACCTACCTTAGTATCATCCGCAAACTTACTGATATCATTACTAATCCCACTATCTAAGTCGTTGATGTAAATCAAAAATAGTAATGGACCCAAAACAGACCCTTGTGGAACCCCACTCGTTACCCGACCCCATTCAGATTTAGAACCATTAATTGTAACCCTTTGTTGCCTATCACTTAGCCAAGATCTAATCCAACGAAGAACCTTCCCATCTATTCCATGAGCCTTAACCTTATTTAAGAGTCTACCATGTGGCACCTTGTCGAATGCCTTACTAAAGTTCAAGTATACTATATCATAATCCTTATCAAGTAAAGGCGTCCAGCTTCTGTCCCCTTTGCTTTTGGCTCAGTTCTTGCGGCTGGAACGTGACAGCGAGCTCAAAGTGCTTTTAAAATACCGAGTCTACAGAAGTTACAGAAGTCTACAGAAGTTACAGATGTCTACAGCAAGCAACAGAAGTTATTGTGAAACCGAAGTTTATTTAGCACTAATTAAAACATTACGACAATTACTCATTAAGGGCTTGTTCTACGAAAAAAGTTTGTTGCACAGACCCCCATTGATTTTAACAGCACTACTCGCATGTCAAATTTCAGCTCAATCCAATAATATTTAGGAGTAGTTATTAACTTTTTGGCTTAAACTTGGTTCCACTCCCCTTACGCGAATGGGTCTTATGGTAAGTAGCAGCTCGCTTCGCTCGCTGCCAATCATTATCTGCTGTTTCATAAACTTTCCTATAAAAACTCAATAAATTAGTGAGACATGATTTGCCGTTGGTGAACGGTAAATCATGTTGTGAATCATTTACCAAACTATGCTTTTCAAGATGCTCTCTATTTTTTTCTGCAATAACAGTTTTCAATAATTTACCTATTACTGACTTCAGGCTAACGGGTCGATAATTTGACATTAATCCTCTATCTCCCTTCTTAAATATGGGAACTAAATCTCCCTTCCTCCACATTAACGGCACTTCCCCTGTATCAATCGTTTTTCTAAAAATATGCACTAACGCATCACTAACAACCCCTTTGCATTGTTTTAGTACTCTGGGATACACTTCATCTGGTCCTGGTGACTTAAAATTCTTCATTCCGTCTATATCTTCTTTTACCATTTCCCTAGTTATCACAATATCTTTGAGTTTCTCATCATCCTCTCCTCTAAACTTCTGTTCATTATCAGGTACCTTCTGTTTATCCTCCTGAGTAAAAACACTTAAGAATTAATCATTTAAAATTTTACACATATCCTCTGCCGTGCTTATAATCTCCCCCTGCTTATTTTTTAATGGTCCCACTAATTCCCTAGTCTTTGTTTTATAAGCCTGAAAAATACCTTAGGATCGGTCTGTGCCTTCCCTGCAACCTTAATCTCATAATACTTCTTCGCTGCTCCTGTTAATTTTTTGTTTACCGTGCTAGCCATCTCGTTATACTGCTCTCTATTCACCTGCCCATCCTTAACTTTCTTATACACGTCTCTTTTTACCCCTATGTTGTGTTTTAAAAATTCAGTCATCCACGTGAGCTCGATTTTCCGTGATCTTATCGCCCTATAAGGAATATGATTTTTTTGACCTTCAATTAAATTGCTGACATAGGTATTATAATCCTTTTCCGCGTTGACCTCATCGACTGCCCCCTCCGTCCCGACCACAGATCTCATCTCACCATCCCTCTTGTCACTGTTAATCCCTTCCAGGTGTATTCTTAATCCTACATAATTAGCCTTTCTGTTAATCCCTTCCAAGTGTTTTCTTAATCCTACATAATTAGCCTTTCTGAAGTCAGGTACTCTATGCGTATTATCACTTCTACTTCCCACCTCCCAATTTAAGCAAAATCTGATTTCGCAATGGTCGCTTTTTCCTAACGTACCACCAACTTCCACTTCAGTAACTAAATCATCCCTGTTTGTTAATAATAAATCTAGAATATTATCTCCCCTAGTAGGCTCCTTGATTGCTTGCTTTAGGAAGTTATCTTGAACTAGTTTTAACAAATCCTCTGCGTCATTGTCTCCTATAATTAAATCCCAGTCATTATAACATAAATCCCGGTTCTCTATCTTAAAAAAGCCTGCAGTGCATCTACCTCCCTTTCAAGAGATTCAGACATGATCTGAACTCCTTTCCTCGAAAAGTGCACCCCGTCCCTGCGGTAGAGGTGGTTATGCCCGAAAAAGAGGTCCCAGCTGTCGACAAAGGCCCAACTATTGGCTTTGCAATGAAGTGCCAGCCAGGAATTCAGAGCAATAGCCCTGGAGTACCACAAGTCGTCAACATGTAGTGCCGGGAAATTCCAAAAGAAATTATGGAAATTTCCATCCTACGATTCCCGAGTTATGTCTCTAGAACTAATTGTTGCCTAAATCCAGTATATAGGGGAACAGGTTATTTATTATAATAAGGCCATTCAAATTATTTCTTTTCTCGTATTATTTATCTTTCATTCGTATGTTATCGCTCTCTCTCTTACATTCCTATCTCACCCCCTCCATCCTCCCCCCCCCACACGCCAGAGTCACGAGTCATAATATGTGAGACATTTATTTCGCGATTGCCAATAACTTGTAGAGTCAAAACTTCTCATTCCCCCCTTATCCTCCTGGCAGATCGAATAACACTCTTAGAGTCTGAGCGTCCTTAAAAACAGACAAAATAGAGTTGTGTTACGCATATAAATGTATAGGTTAGTCGAATCATTCGCTGAATTAAAAGTCGACCAAGTTCCTTTCACGACTCCAAATACCCCGTCACTCTCAAAAGCGTGTTCGTAGGGTTGTCCTATATGAAGTAAAACCCTCCCCGAATATTAGAGTCATGAATTAAATTTTCCTACATCATATTAAAAGAATTGGGTCATAGGCACTCATTTCATACGTATGTTTACTTCCTTAGCTAATAAGAGTCGTTCGACGATTCATATCCCCTTCAGGGGAAGCCTCTCATGAGTATCAAAACATTTTTTATTTTCTCCCGCGGTTGGGGTTTTCCGCGCGCCACACTTCACCAAGGGACGGCAATCTCTCTTCCTCGCTCCGCAAGGTAAGGTGTGTTGACATGTGTCTCCTCCCCCCTTTTCCCCTTTTGATAGGATAGAAGTATATCGACTGACATATTGTGTTGGGTGTTCATGAAATGTGATAGGTAGCTTATACCAGCGATAGCCCCCCCGACTAATTAAAGGAATCTCTCTTCCTCGCTCCGCAAGCTTGTGGACGTCTCACAGTGGAGCACGTGGTCTCATATGGTCGTGTATTCGCAAACAGTTTCATTACTCTCACATTTTCCCTCCCCTATGTTCTCCATGTATATCTATGGTGTTCATCTTGTATGCATGTAGATGGTAGGTCTAAGAATATAGTCCAGTGAGGTAGGTTATGCTCTTCAGAGCTTTCCTTCGCTAAGTTAAACCATACATGTACTTCAGTTGCAACCAGGAATAATTTCTTGTTAAATAAACCAAATGAGTTAAAGTAGAGACTTTTTTTCTTGCAAAAACCCCAGGTGACTATTCCCCTGTTATGGAAATATTTCCCCATGTCCCAAGAGAGGTTCAGACTTACTCGGTATACTAACAGCATCCCCACGACTACCGAAATCCTTATATAGTCAATCTTGTTCAAGGGGTAGACCATAGAACTACCCGCTTGGACTGGTGGCAGCAATCCCCTACTAAAACTAAGTTCATCCCAATTCAGTTGTGACGAGGAGAATTTATTCGTCAGTGGAGAATTATCTCAATAAATTTCATTCCAACACACAGTTGTTAAACCCTTTAAAAACCCTGGCATCACAAACACAGCGTCTTGGAAGGACACCACACACCACAGGGACCCCATCCCTGTCCCTAACTTTATCTACAGCTTCCTTGTACCACCGTACCAATTCCTCACTCCTTACACACTCAACATCGTTTCCCCCAGCGCTCAGGCAGACGATGGGCTTTTTCCCTTGGTCCGCCATGCACTCAACTATCTTATCACTAACATAACCTATCCCTTTCCCTGGGTAGCTCACCGATTTCATGCGCATCTCATCCCTGTCACAGAACCTGCTGTCGAGAGGCCTAATCTGACTGTCCCCAACAACCAAGATTTTACCTTCGATTAATGATGTATCGTCTACCGTCCTTACCTCCTTATCTTCCTAATGTAGCCCCGAGAGTACCTGAAATGAGTTCGTGCACACAACATGGTCATTGTTTACCTTTCTCTCCTTCGGGCGGGCTCCACCATGATCAACTACCTTCCATCTACCAATCCCTGGTGAATTACTAGGGACCACTCCCTTAGTAGTAGCCCGAGGCACGTCTCCCTCTGGTACCCCTCCAGGTACATCCCTCGCATGTGCCCCTCCACTCACTCCACTTGGACCTCCACCTCCACACTTGCTCAACCGTATCTCTATTTCCTGCTTCCTCGCCACGCTTTTCAAATCGTTCTCTTCACTTACAAAGCACCTTTTCAGGTCTTCAATCGCCTCCAGAATAGACTTAAGTGCCACTCCACAACCTTTACTATACTCCCCCTCGATCCTTCTCCCTCCTTTTACCACACTCGTTTTCACCTCAGACTCCTTCACTCCACCCTCTCCCCCACTTCTCCTCCGACTCCACACCTCCACAGCACCCTCGACTCGACGAACAACACCATCGCCTCCACTATCCACACCGTCGTCTCCACTAGCCATGCCGACGCTAATTTCCTCTGCAGCTGCCATCTTAATCCTCTCTGACCTGACTCGACACACACGGAGCTCCTCTGAGCACGTCTTGTCCCTCCACCAGACAACGACTGACTCAACGACTTTTTCGTAGTTATATGGCTAATAACAGACAATTTCATATAACAAAGGAAAGATATGGGCTTGAAGGCGTTAAAGGGAGCCATATAACACAAGGTTATAACACAAACACAAGCCACACCACCGCAAGGCAGCTTGTCTTAAAGACTGCACGTGGCTCATGTGTCACCTGGGAACACTTAGGTGGTGGTGGTGGTGGATGGAAGTGTTGATCCTGAGTATAATGAACTTGTTTTGTGGTAGTGGAGGTCTTGGTGGCAGAAAATGACGTGGTGATGGGTGTGACGTGAGGGTGTGATGGGTGTGACGTGAGGGTGTGATGGGTGTGACGTGAGGGTGTGATGGGTGTGACGTGAGGGTGTGATGGGTGTGACGTGAGGGTGTGATGCCGTGATGGGTGTGACGTGAGGGATGTAAGGGAGGGAAGGTGATGCTGCTGGTAGTGTCCTTGACTACCCACAGTACCCAGGGTGGCGCCAGTTACTCACTCACTACCGCATATCACCTTCTTATGTTGCCTCACGAGAACCCATGAACAGTATTATGTAAAAAAAAAAAAAAAATCTCTGTAAGAGGAGGAATGTCTAGAAGAGGAATGTCTAGGGGGGAAAAACATCCTAGCATGAAATCGCCTCCACCGGGGAAAACACCCTGGGTCATTTTCCCAAGTGGGATTCAAAAGTAGGCTACTTCACCCGGTGGGAACTTTAGTCAGGGGGTAAAAACTATCTGCTACACCATTAAGCTGCTGAAAAAGTATATACTGTCAATAACTTTGGCATATTTAATATAATAGAAGCTACAAGAGGGTGGTGGGCCTACACGTGGCAGTGCCTGCCATACATTCATCACCCACATCCAGTCATCCACCCTTCATTCCCATCCATAAAACTGACTGGTCTTTCAAAACTCCCTATTAAATCTGCACTAACAACTTAATAACTGAGTACTCCGCTCATCTATCTTCCATTTTGTGAAGAAATGTATGCCTCTATTTCTATATCAAGTGTCTGATCACATGTTGGTGTGTGTGGAGGAGTTACCTTGTGTGGCTGTGCAGGGTGAGGCTGAGGGTGCCGGGCCAGGGTGGGGCCTGGCAAGGGTGGGGCATCAGCACACAGGCTCCGAGCATCTGCCATCGGCCGTAACACTCACAACTGCAATAAAAAATGTTATCAGAATTTTTTTTTAAATGCAACTGTACCATCATCTAAAGCTGGTTCCCACTAGCCCGCTTCTACAGCCGCCGTTGCCGTTCACCGCCCAACAATGACGTCACAAAAAAGTCGACCGCACCGCCGTACGCTGTACGGCTGCCGTACAAAATTAAAATCAAGTCATCTCTCCCGCTCGGCGGTGTCCGCTCAAGCGGAGGTGCAAACTGTGCCCGGTTACCACTACAACCACTCAAGCGGTGATGATGGTGACGTCATTGTTGGGCGGTGTACGGCAACGGCGGCCGTAGAAGCGTGCTAGTGGGAACCGGCCTTAACACTTGAGCCTATTAGTGGTGCGGCGCTGAGCCTACAGATAACAGACTACCTGGATCACTGCCACCACCACCTTCCTCTATGTGCACCCAAGACAAAGGTAATACAAAAACTGACAAATGTTGCTGGTTTTACATTGACCAACACTTTTCAGGTTTGCCCTTGTGTAGAAATGAAGCATTGTATGAAGTATTATGATGAAATACACGTTACTCATATAGTGCAAGGTCAACTTAACCAACATCTTCACACACATTTTACATTTCAGGTTTTCTATGTAAGAACATAAGAAAATAAAGAAGCTACAAGAGGCTGGGAGATCTACACGTGATAGTTCCTGTTACTTAACACTAACTACATCTACTTTTCATCCCCATCCATGTATGTATCTAGCCTCCTTTTAAAGCTCCCTAATGACTCCGCACTAACTACCTGTCTACTGAGTCCATTCCCAATCCTGTACCTCTGTATGTAAGATGTTAAACACTTGGATTGCTCGCCTGGTTTGCTGGCCGTGCGTCATGTTAACACAGACTGAGGAAGGGACAATAAATACATGGGCAACAGATACAGCACAGACCCGCTGATACCACCACGCTCACTTCACAATGGAGAAATCCCGGGTTCGATCCCCGGGCGGAGCGGAAACAGATAGGTTGTTTTCTTAAAGCCCGAGCCCCTGTCCACCCAGCAGTGAATGGGTTCCGGGTGTTAGCCGGGGGCTTGTGACCCGCCTCCCGGGGTGGTGGCTTCGGCCAACACTAAGCACTAAGGATGAATTAAAAAAAATGTTGATATGGAGACGGGGCCATACGAGTATAGCTCAGGCCCTGTAAATTAAAACTAGATGAATAAAACTAGATGAATGATGAGTCCCCAGTTGGTCAATAACAAATGAATGCAGCTCTAAGCCAGGACTGTTTTGTGTGCTACCATAGATAACAGTAGAACTGGATGTGACACTCCGCAACTACGCGCACTGGACGTTGCAGTACTGGCCCCATGGTCAGTCTGCTGGCCCATTCACTTGCTGCATATGCCTATCATATAGACTGGCTTACCAGTATATATGATATACTGTAATCTTCGTAAATGTTTGTTCTATAATATTATCAAATAAAAAACAGTAAAGCACGCTAAAGAAATGCCATTACGAGACTGAAGAAATATGCATGAACTTGAATATTGCAATTCATTTCAGCTCTTCGCCATTTAAAACTTTGCGAGTCAACTTTTATCATCAATAGCAGCGCAGTTTTATTAGCTTTCCATTGATATATTTCGGTTTCTGATAAATGAATTAGACCCAGGCATAAATTTGCGTTAAATAAATAAATAAAATCATCAATCTAGTAATTTTTCCGATTGATGAGGTTATTTATTTAGTTAACGCTAATTTATACATGGCGCTAATTCATTTATCAGAAAACGAAATATATAAGTAAATAAATAACACCACCACCACCAAACAACCAAACTATACTCAGTTTTTTTTAACGAGGCAAAAATGCTGCCCCCTTGCTGCTTACTGGCTGATATTTGATGCCAGGAGAAGAGCATACTACGGTTCTTCTAAATTTCAGATGTATTTTATCATAGTTAACCCTATTATCAAGTAAACATAGGCATCATTTTAAGCATGAGACCTTAAGATAGAATGTAATTTTTGCCTCGTAAAAAAAAAAAAAAAAAAGTTTAAATCAGCGTCCGATGTCCGGGCAGCCGAGGGAGGGACGGGCTGACCTTCCACTCCCTGACTACATCATCACCTCACAACGCTGTGCTAGTTCTCTCATTGGCTGGTGTATCAGGTCTCTCTTAATGTAATTGATGTCCCTCTGTCCCTTTCCATGAATTTTCCTCTTCCTATAAACATTCTTAGCTTCCTCCTCTACCTTTCTTGTTACATTATATTATCCTCCTCCTAACTCCCCATGTGTCTCCTCCCCAACTATACGAACATCTAATGCCTCCTCCTTCCCCAACCTCCTTTAAACACCCACTAACTCCCCTCCAACAACCACTAATACAGGCGCCAACCCCCTCCCCAACCCCTCTCCCAGGGTTCTTCCCTCTAAGAATAAAAGTATATAATATCTACACCAAAACATAGAGAGTACTTGCTTATATAAAAAAAAGGCTATACTTATGTGTTAAAAGCTGGCTGACATGCATGATTTACAAGGCAGTAGTACAAGTGTAACCACTAGTCAGCAGCCACACCACCAAAAGCCAGTAACCACACCACCACAAGCCAGTAACCACACCACCACAAGCCACTAATCACACCACCACAAGCCAATAACCACACCACCACAAGCCACTAACCACACCACCACAAGCCACTAACCACATCACCACAAGCCAGTAACCACACCCCCACAAGCCACTAACCACACCACCACAAGCCACTAACCACACCACCACAAGCCAGTAACCACACCACCACAAGCCAGGAACCACACCACCACAAGCCAGTAACCACACCACCACAAGCCAGTAACCACACCACCACAAGCCAGTAACCACACCACCACAAGTCAGTAACCACACCACCACAAGCCAGTAACCACACCACCACAAGCCACTAACCACACCACCACAAGCCACTAACCACACCACCACAAGCCACTAACCACACCACCACAAGCCACTAACCACACCACCACAGACAAGCCGTGCAATGAATACCACGGCAAAAATTCTCCGAGTACTGATGTGTTCACTGTGAAATTTTGTAAAGTGATAATTTACTTAAAGTAGTTCTTCTACACCGAGAAATAGAGATAGTGACTGTAAATAATAATTAGGTAGGTGATACTCACAGTTTCAGGTGGGAGATTCTGTCCATGATTCAGCTGCAGGATCCCTCTGTCTGTGTTAAGTGTTATCCCTCCCCTGGGCACAAGGCTGGAGGTCTCGTCTCGTCTCAGTCTCCGTCTCTATGTCTCCGTTGCAGTACAAGATGCTTTCCGAGGTCATCTTGGTTATCATCTGGTCTTCACTCTGTAATATAAATCAGAAATTGCAAAATATGTTAAAACATCACCATTGTCACTGAATACTCATTGCCTACCTATGCACGGGGGTGAGGATGAGGCCACGATGATGGAAACACACGCCCGCCCATCACACACTCACACACCGGAATGGTATTATTATTGGAATGGTATAATTATTCTAGTGTTTGCCCATACTACCCCCTCTCCCCAAAACAAGCTTGGGGACCTGGGGGAATGCGGGATATTTGGCTGAGGTCCAAAATATGCGTCGCAACCACATATTTAGGGGAGGCGGTAGCAGAGTGGTTAGCTTCTCCGACTGGCGTTCTCGGTGACCCGAGTTCGATCCCCGACGAAAACCAAAACCTTTCTGCACAGTCAAGTGCCTAAGAACACCCACATGCCCTGCCCATTAACTCTACCTTCGATTGCGAGTGCATCGGAGGACACAGGGGAGCGGCATGAACCTCTAATCACAGGCGTCACTATAAAAAAAATCCTGCCTGCGCCACCATGGGCGAGGACCAACCATCACAGCCCTCAAGTGAACCTCCAGAGCCGACCATCCGAGCCCTGGGTCACCACTGCCTACAGGCGCTATAGGCACAGATGTTAAAAAAAAGTTTTTGAGGTAAGGGAGTTGTAAAAATTCCCTAGATCTTGGGAAAATGGATGGATTTTCTTCTAAGTTCAGACACGTGTGAACTTGACGATCCTTACAAACAGCATGATGACCGGAGTGTCGAGAACCCCCCCCCCCCCCCCGCTAAGAGGTTAGGTACAATTTTGTTAGACCGGGGGGTCTAGGGGGGCTGTTAGGAGGTTAGGTTAGGTTATCAGGGGGTCGAGGAGGGCGGAAACCCCCCGGATAAGGGTTAAATCTGATTAAAAGGAGGTTAGGTTAGATTGTTGGGGGCAAGTGATGACGTCACAGGGTGAACACCGAGAGTACTTTCCGCTACCCAGACCTCGTGACAGCGTAAATAATGGCTTAAATGAATGAAAAAACCTTCCAATAAATCAAGAAACATAAAACCGAATACATCTAAGCTTAGGGGATAGATGGAGAGAAAAAATACATTAGGGTTATGCCAGATCCGAACTTAGGACCGTGAAACAAGCATGATGACATATTTAAAAAATACTACACACTTATTGGTCTAATTATCTAACACAATTTTTGCCTCAAACCCAAGAATAAAGATGTTTTTTTTTTTTTTTGCGGAGAAAGTGTTTACGTGACATACATGACTGCGAGCCTTCATGTAAATAGCCTCATAAAACGCTTCATTAAATACATTGTCTATATGGAAATGTTAGATATATATCAGACAAACAAGAAAAGCCTCATAAACCTGGAATTGGCGGGAGAATTATTAAAGTAAACTGACTATATAGGGGGCGCCACTACCGCCATATTTGTTCTAGTTTTTATCGACTTTCTTAATGACTTATTATAAATTATGGTAGATACATCAAAATTTATGATATGAAATGCCAATTATGTATACCCAATTAGGAAAAAAAACAAAAATTTAAAAAAATTTTTTTTGGGGGGGCNCGCTACCCAGACCTCGTGACAGCGGTAAATAATGCTTAAATGAATGAAAAAACCTTCCAATAAATCAAGAAACATAAAACCGAATACATCTAAGCTTAGGAGATAGATGGAAAAAAAATACATTAGGGTTATGCCAGACCCGAACTTAGGACCGTGAAACAAGCATGATGACATATTTAAAAAATACTACAAACATATTGGTCTAATTATCTAACACAATTATTGCCTCAAACCCACGAAAAATAATTTTAGTTTTTTTTGCGGAGAAATAGTGTTGACGTGACAGAACATGACTGCGAGCCTTCATGTAAATAGCCTCATAACACGCTTCATTACATACATTGTCTATATGGAAATGTTAGATATATATCAGACAAACAAGAAAAGCCTCATAAACCTAGAATTGGCGAGAGAATTATTAAATTAAACTGACTATATAGGGGGCGCCACTAGCGCCATATTTGTTCAATTTTTTTTCGACTTTCTTAAGGACTTATTATAAATCATGGTAGAATATCAAAATTTATGATATGAAATGCCGATTCTAAAACTGTAATCAGATCCATGATTGATGCATGAACAAAATTTTTTTTGAAATATATTTACGTGGGCGGCTAAGTCATGACGTAACGGCGGAAGCTGTGACGTCCCCCCCGGGAGGCTTGCAGAGGCTCAAGGCGCTCTGCTGCCCTATCATGACCAGTGGCGTAGCTTTGGGGGGGCACGTGGCCCTCCCATGAGAATGCGGTGCCCCCCACAGGGGGGGGGGGCATTGCCCCACCATACGTCTATGAGATGAGGCTAGCTAAGGCCTCTTCCATTTGCGACATTTCAGGAACCAGTTCACGGAACCCAAGAATTCTGGCGTTCCATTTGCGCACGAAAACTTGGGTCCGAGGCGACGCGCGGTAGTTGGACTATAGCAAAAAACGGTGAACTTTCTCTATCTACTGTTCTAACGGAGGTATGGGTAGCCTGGGGTAAGGGTTTTCCATGTTCGGGGATAACTACAAAGGTTCGCATTGGGACTATGGTTCTATTATCGTGAAGGGTTTTGCGGATGGCACGAGTCGGAGGAGGGTATGTCAGACATGGGCGCTACAAGGGGGCCCTGGGTGGGGGGAGACATGGGCGGTCCGGGTTGGGGACATGGTTAAACTTGATATGAATGCTTGGCTGGGGGACAGGGTTCGAGCGAGGGAATGGAGGTTCCACTTTTTTTATCCTCTCCCTCTCCGTCCCTCCTCTCTCCCCTCTCTCCCTCTCTTCTCTCTCCCCTCTCTCTCCCCTCCTTTCTCTCTCTCTCTCCCCCTCCTCTCCCCCCCCCGCATCGCCAGCTGATTTGTAAAAAAAAAACGGGTTTTTGGTTTCCTTTTTGTGACACGGAACCCAAACCAGGAACTAAACCCAACCCAAAACTGAAAAACGTTCCTGGAATTGGCACAAATGAAGAGGCCTCTAGTGTATGGTGCTTGTTTTGGGAAGGGGCGAGTAGTGAAAACGCGAAAATTTACTCGACGCGAGCATTACTCCATATTATCTGAATGAAACGACGTCGCCGACGTCGGAGAATTCCTCTCAGCGACAGTTCCAGGTACCTTGGGTACTATATAGCAAGAAAGGGGAAACATGGGGTGGGCTTGGGGGACATGGGGTTTGGCTGGGGACATGGTGATGGCTGGGGGACATGGGGTTGGCGTGGGAAAACATGGGGTTGGCGGGGGACAATGGGTGTTGGCTGGGGTACATGGGTTTGGCGGGGGCATGGGGTTGGCTGGGGGAAACATGGGGTTTTGCGGGGGGACATGGGGTTGGCGGGGGGACATGGGTTGGTGGGGGGACATGGGGTTGGTGGGGGGACATGGGGTTGGCGTGGGGACATGGGGTTTTGGCGGTGGGGACATGGGGTTGGCTGGGGGAATTGGTTGGCTGGGTACATGGGGTTGGCGGGGGGACATGGGGTTGGCGGGGGACATGGGTTGGCGGGGGGACATGGGGTTGGCGGGGTGCCTGGGGTTGGCGGGGGGACATGGGTTGCGGGGGGACATATGGTGTTGGCTGGTGGACATGGGGTTGGCTGGGGGACAGGGGGTTCGGCTGGGGACATGGGGTTGGCTTGGGGACCATGGGGTTGGCGGGGGGACATGGGGTTGGCTGGGGGACATGGGGTTGCTGGGAGACATGAGGGTTTTTGCTGGGAGACATGGGTTGGCTGGGGACAATGGGGTTTGGCTGGGGGAACATTGGGTTTGGGCGGGGGGAGACGGTGTTGGCGGGGGAACATGGGGTTTGCTTGGGGACAGGGGATTGGCGGAGCAGGGACATGGGGTGGGCGGGGGGCATGGGGTTGGCTGGGGGACATGGGGGTTTGTCTGGGGACTGGGGTTGGCTGGGGGACCATGGTGCTGGCTGGGGGGACGATGGGGTTGGCTGGGGGACATGGGTTGGCTGGGGTACATGGGGGTTGGCTGGGGGACGATGGGGTTGCTGGGGGACATGGGGTTGGCTGTGGAGACATGGGGTTGGCTGAGGGACATTGGGTTGGCTTGGGGCCTGGGGTTGGCTGTGGGGATCATGGGGTTGGCTGGGGGACATGGGGGTTGGCTGGGGGACATTGGGTTGGCTTGGGGACATGGGGTTGGCTGGGGGAACATGGGTTGGCTGGGGGACATCCGCCTTCTGTATACTGAAATGTGCCTTCACTGCATAAATACTAAAAAGGATACACGTACGTGCGGGCTGGTGCTGGGTGTGTAGCGGGCTGTGGGGGCGTGGGGCGGCGGACAGTCCTGGCGTGAGGGCGTGGGGCGAGTGGACAGGCGGCGTGTGGCGTGGGGCGGGCGGACAGCTGGGCGTTGTGGTGGTGGGGCGGCGGGACAGTGCTGGCGTGGGGGCGCGGGGGCGGCGGGACAGGCAGGCGTGTAGGGCCGTGGGGCGGCGGGACAGGCTGGTCGTGGGACGTAGGGGACGTGAGAGCACTGACGGGGCCGGGATTACCCTTTCCCCATTTCCACAACCCTTTCTCTGCGCCCACTAAACACCTACCATCCCTTCTCCGTAATGGAGGATAAAAGTATTGGTATTCGGGCTGGATTAACACTTAGGCATTTAACAATGACTTAAATGATTGTGTAACATCGATGTCGCAGTGAAGTAAGTCAAATATTGACTCGTAATTATCTCATGTGTAAGTTTTCTTCCTTCCTGCTCTTATCTACATTCATTGGTATTATTCTAGTGTTTGCCCTAGTCCCCCAAATCTCCCCAAACCACGCTTGGGGAACCTGGGAGAATGCCAGGATATATGGCTGGGCTACCAAATATGCGTCGCAACCTCATCTTTTTGAGTTATGGAGTTATAAAAAGTCCCTTACTCTAGGGAAAATTCGTTGGGAATTTCTTTCTGAGTCCAGAGACGTGTGTACTGCGATCCTCACCAAATGATGACCGAAGTGTCGCGAACGCCCCGCCCCGCTTAGGAGGTTAGGGTAGTTAGGTTAGGTTAGGGTATGTTAGGTTAGGTTAGGTTAGGTTAGGTTAGGTTAGATTTTGTTAGTTAGATTTGGTTATGTTATGTTAATTTGGTTAGGTTATGGTAAGGTTAGGTTTAGATTTGGTTAGGTTAGGTTTTGGTTAGGTTAGGCTTAGCTTACACACCCTATACTCTGCTACACCCTACATGACATATGCAAGTGGTACTGTACTCTCTGTTACAGTACAGGGAAGTGCTCTCTCTTCGTCTCTCTCTCTCTCTCGGCGCTCCTCTCTCTCTCTCTTCTCATCTCTCTCTCTCTCTCTCAATTCTTCCTTCTCGTCGTGCTCTCTCCGTCTCACTCTCCTCTCTCTCTCTCCCTCTCTCTCTCTCCTCTCTCCAAGTCTCTTTCCTCTCTCTCTCGTCTCTTCTCTCTCTCTCTCTCTCAATCCTCTCTCTCTCTCTCCTCTCTCTCATCTCCATCTCTCTCTCGTTCTCTCCTCCTCTATCTCGTCTCTGTCTCTCTCCCTACACCTTTCCATATACAATTCTCAATTTCCCTTTCCTCGCGTTTTCCTCTTCGATTTGTCTTCACTCACCACACACACACACACACACACAAAACACACACACACACATACACAGCACACACACAACACACAAACAATAAGGCAGCACTTCCTCCCACCTTCTCCTCTAAGTTTTCCTTCCTCCTTGTAAGGCCTACGCATAACACTTTAGACACTGCACTAATGTCGCCAGGCGAATATTACGAATGTTAGCATCCCTACCGACTTGTATGTGCCCCTGAAGACACGTACATAATATAAGCTGCTGTGCATGCCTCATCAGTGGCACATACAAGTCTGTAGTAATGCTAAAATTCGTAATATATGGCGACTGGCGACATTAGTGCAGTGGCGACTATAGTGTTATTGACGGTAGCGCTTATTCCCTCTCTTCATGAGTCCAGGATGAGTCAAACGTCACTTGTAAGGGCGTATGATCATTCTCGATAATTGTTAAGTCATGATATAATAGGGTCTCTCTCTCTCTCTCTCTCTCTCTCTCTCTCTCTCTCTCTCTCTCTCTCTCTCTCTCTCTCTCTCTCTCTTAACAAGCGAACTTCATAGCGAACGGACGTGTGTTTTGGTCGCTCTGTTATCACAACCGGATTACCTATTTTCGACTAACTGGCCCACAATGGATACTTCTGTGTTGAAAGTACTGCTAGCAGCACAAGAACAAGCCTATCGTGGTGCCATGGAAATGTTTAAAAAGGAGGTTAGTGAACAATACAAACTACTACAAACAACTGTACAAGACTTCAAGACAAGTTTGGAATTTTCCCAAAATGAAGTGGATGACCTGAAACACCAATTGAATCAATTGAAACAGGAAAACAAAACCGACAAACTACTTGTTTCCAAACTCTCTGAAGATCTTCAAACAAGTCATAAATCTATAGAAGTACTGAAGGACCGTTATAACTATCAAGAAGATTATAACCGACGAAATAATCTACAATTCGTTGGCATTACAGAGGACCCAAATGAAACATGGGAGCAATCAGCTGAGAAAGTTAGCCATCTACTTGAAAATAAACTGCAGCTGCCCAATGTACAACTAGAACGAGCACATCGAGTAGGACAACACTATCCGAATCGCCAGCGTGCCATCATTGCTCGCTTCACAAGGTTTTGTGACCGTGAAGCAGTCATGAGGAACGTCGCGAAGCTTCGGGGATCACGTATCTACATAAATGAAGACCTGTGTCCCGCCTCACAAGAGATCAAGAGAGCGCAACTTCCTCTATTAAAACAAGCAAAGAGTGAAGGCAAGGTAGCTTACTTTCGCCACACAAAATTAATTATAAAAGACAAGAATATTTACGCAATATAATAGACATGGCAAGCACTTCCAGAGCAACCGGAACACCAGCGAAGCAGTGGTTGCTGACGTCACGGATGGTGGCGCTGTTCCCGCTCCTCCTGTCGCTACCGGCGCTAGGAAGGATACGGTTGGTGGCTCTTCTCGTGTCGTCAGTGGTGGATCTGCTGCCTTAGCCGGAGCCCAGGACCCTCTTGGATCTGTGGAACCTGCAAGTGGCCCCTCCGGACTAGCTGTGACAGCTGGACCTGATGGGGATAGCTCGGCTAGGGGTGCCTGTTCCTCGGGGACTCTACCGACGGCTTCCCCGATGCTGTCCCAGGGTCAGGATACCACAGGAAAAACAAATTTACGCCCACGGAAGGGGCGTTAAAGCCTTGTTAGTAAGATAAGTAACCTAAATTCAGTTAGATTATTTAATCCATAATTTTGTGGATCAAGATTCCTTTCCTTTTGCTAGTTTGAACAATAATGATCTCCTTACTTTATTTAATGATAATGTACAACACAATTTCCCTTTACACATTATTGATAATATGATTTACAATCCCTTTGAACATGCTGACAATGGTAATGCACGCCAACAACTTTCCTGTTAATTGCAGCATGTATAAACCACCTGTAATTACTTCTTTTGTGATGACTCTATTAGAATGATCAATGAATCCCCTTCAGGTTTAAAGTTACTAGCTTTTAATATTAGTAGTTTACCTCTTCATATAGATAGTTGTGTTGAGCAATGTATTTATGCAACTAGTATGAAATTTGATGTCTTAGGTTTTTGTGAAACTCGCCTCAGTGATGCCATCTGTCAACTTTTTCCCATCGAAGGTTATGATAATTACTTCAATAATAAGAATACACAAGGTGGAGGTATTGCCATCTATCTTCACAAAATGTTTCAGGCCAATACTATTAGAGAAGTTTCTTTGCAATTTGCTCACATTGAATCATTATTCCTTGAAACTACCCAACCACAACAATTTTATTATTGGCATGATATATAGACCCCCTAATTCTAATATTGATGATTTTATGCATCTATTAACTATATCATTACCACTTTATCAACCTCTAGGACACCTATTTATATTATGGGAGACTTTAATATTAATATTTTAAATCATAATGAAAAAAATGCTCAAATTGTGATAAATATGTTCCATAGTTACTACTTCTTTTCCACAATCAATAAACCAACACGTGTAACTAGAAATTCGGCCACAATCATTGATCATATCTGGACTAATAATTTTGATAATTATTTAACAAGTGGGATAATATTTAACTCAATTAGTGATCATTTCCCTATTTATAGCTATTTTTCAGTAGTCAATGATAGTTATACTTCCAACACAGTGACTTTCACAAAAGAAAACTAGACATTGAAAAAATATATGATTTCAAAGATGACTTAGCAAAATTTAACTGGAATACAAATGCATTGGATTGTGATGTGAATGATCTTTTTGATAAATATATGAATAGGTTTTTAGAATTGTACAATAAGCACTTTCCATTGAAAACAACAAAAATCAAAGAAAAGCATCAAGGCAAACCATACATTACACCACCTATTAAAAAGTTGATCAAACAACGGAATAAACTACAAAAGCTATATGCAAATGGCCTTTAACATATAAAAATACTTTTAAATCTTTTAGAAATAAATTGACGGCAACAATAGAACAGCAAAAGAAAATTATTATAAAACTAGATTTACAGATCATGCTGGGGATCCTAAAAAAATATGGGACATAATCAACAACCTACTGGGTAAAAATAAAACTAGGATATCACCTTCTTTTCTTGTCAATGGCGATACAATCACTGATAATCAAAATGTGGCTAGGTCATTTAATAATCATTTCAGCAGTATAGGTAGCACACTTGCTAATAACATTCAAGATACACAAGAGCCATTTAACATATATCTTCCAGAACCACTCCCTTTTTCTTTTTATTTAAGACCTACAACACCAGCTGAAATAAAAACAGTAATTGCAAATATGAAAGTTACATCTCCTGGCCATGATGAAATAAATATGAAAATAATAAAAGAATGCTCTGAAATAATTTCACCATTTCTAGTAATGGTAATGAGATTAATGGGTTACCTCTCAAAACACTCAATTTTAACTCCAACTCAACATGGATTCCGTCCCCAGTTTTCCACTGAATTAGCAGTCTACCATATCTGTCAGAACATTTACAATGCACTGGACAATAAAATGCTACAAATAACAGTTTTTTGTGACCTCACAAAGCATTTGACACAATTTCTCACACAATCTTATTACACAAATTATCTATCTATGGAATACGTGGTAGTGCTCACAACTGGTTCAAAAAGTTATTTAAGTCATAGAAAGCAATATACATCATATAATAATACTCATCTCCTTATAATGACATCACATGTGGAGTACCCCAGGGTTCAATTCTTGGTCCTGTGCTTTTTTTAATATACATAAATGACATCATTCGTAGCAGTAATAAACTTGAATTCATACTTTTCGCTGATGATACCACAATCTTTATTCAAGGCCACAATCTTGAAAATATTACAATTACATTGAATGAAGAATTAAATAAAGTTTCAATTGGATTAAGAGCAACAAATTAACTTTAAATATTAATAAACTTGCTTTATGGTCTCCAGTCCCCTTATGACTCAGCCAGTACACACACAAATAAAGATAAATAATCTATCATTACATGAGGTTTTCGAATTTAAATTTCTAGGGATATATATAGATAGTAAGTTGAAATGGAAGAACATATTGATATGGTGAATCTAGGATATCGTTATACACAGGCATACTTTACAGACTAAGGCACTATTTGAATGTAAAATGTTTACTACAAGTTTATTTTACCCTAATATATCCACATCTTTTATATTGTTCATCTTTATGGGGAGGTGCCTATAAAACCTTCATTGACAGCCTCTTTATTAGTCAGAAAAAGTTGTTACGTGTTTATGTTCTTTAAAAATCGTTATGACCATACCATCAGTATTTTCCGAGACTTCAAGTTATTAAAGCTTCCAGATATCATACTCCTTCAAACCAATCTTTTTGTACATAAATCCATACACTCTTTACCTTTAGACCTTGGCTTTAGAGCAATACCCTACAATGTAACCCGAAGACCACATGATTTACGTATACCATTGTGCAGGACATCACATGCACAACAGAGTATCTTGTCAAGAGGAACTAAAAGCTGGAACAACTTACCAGAACATTTTTATTACTGATGAAAAACTTAAAATCTTTCAAACGTAACTTGAGAGAAAGCATGCTTGACAAATACAATGAAAATTTATAAACTCTTTACAACCATAATGTTCAGTGGTTTTTTTTTTTTTATGGTTATTAAGATTTTTTTTTTTTATGCATTTAAAATGATTGGTTTACTATTGTTAACTTCCATATTATCATCCATAAAATGTTATATTTTCAAAATGGCCTGACCAGTCCCTTGCTATGTTATTATGTATTATAGCTTTCAGGTCCTATAAAAGCTTCGGCTTATTGGACCTGGCTTTATCACTATATGTAATATGTTCATATGTACAAAACTACATGGCCAAATAAATATATCAATATCAATATCTCTCTCTCTCTCTCTCTCTCTCTCTCTCTCTCTCTCTCTCTCTCTCTCTCTCGTCACCTCAATCATTTTCATTTATAATTCCTACCAACACTTTTTTTTCTCGCACCCAACAGACATATTTCCTACCTTACTAATTGCTTCCTTTCTGAAATCCTTGCTGTCTCAGAACCCTCGCTTTTCCCTTTGCATTTTACACAACGCGACAAATCAGAGTAGCTATATATAGTCTAGACATGAAAAAAAGAACCAATTGAGTTCGTTCTCTCCTCCGAGCAAATATGTAATTATTCAATGCAATGGTAAATCTTAAGAACAAAGGCTCCACCCCCTATCTTCTTCTTATAGCCAACAAGCTTGGGGACGTGGTGAGAAACCAGGGTTTTTGGGTGGGGGAGCACACACATAAGGGAAATATGCCCCCCCACAAAAAAATCCATAAACTAGGGAAATTTTCCTTGTTCATAGACTTTATCGGGGCCATATTTCCCTTATATTGGAGTTCCCCACCCAAAAACAGCACACACATAAGGGAAATATGGCCCCCACACAAAAATCAATAAACTAGAGAAATTTCCCTAGTTCATAGACTTTATCGGGGCCATATTTCCCTTATATGTGTGCTCCCCCACCCAAAAACCCCGGTTTCCACCATGTCCCCAAGCTTGTTGGCTATAATAATAAGAAGAACAAGATAGAGGGTTGAGCCTTTATTCTAAAGATGACAAAACTCTACAGACCTAACCTAGCACCCCTCCTCGACCCCCCCGTGCTGTGCACTAACCTAACCTAACCTAACGGGGGCCGGAGACCCCCCCGTGCTATTTTAAACTACATATAGGTTATACCTACTACTTAGATACGCTCTACATTCTCAAACTCGTTGTCCATTGCGCATCTCGCTGGACTTAGTTTTTCTCAAGAACCTGAAATTTAATATCGGGCCATGTAGGCAAAGTAAGGATCGGCACTCATTAAAATCTAAACAGATGTGTTAAGGACAGTAAGTATAATACGTAGAGCCAACATTTGGGTCAGCTTAGCGTGGAGCCCTTGTTCTTAAGATTTTCCTTAAGTTTTCTTGGTCTAAGACTGCTAAGACTGGCACTGCAGCCACAGCAGATCCAACTCGTGCCTTGCCAATGTGCCACGAAGCTTCGTCTTGTTTTCTTTCTATTGTCTTCAATCTTTCGTGAGCAAGAAAATGTTTCAATAAAAGTGTTTTAAGATAATTGGATTTTTCTTTTTTCAACGTCTTAAAGCCTTTCGCGTGGAATTATTTTGGGGGGCACTATGACAAGCGAAGCTTAGGGGCATTCTGATGCCACATTGAAGGGTTAGTGCCTATCGTCAGTCACAGGTCCAAGCAGATTATGGCAGCCATGGCCAATGGGATTGGACACCTGGGGGGCTCCGGATTCTCATGGGGGGCACGTGCCCCCCCGTAGCTATGCCACTGGCTATAGCTGATATGACGATACATAAGGTAGAAAGATAACTAGGCAACAATCATTACTTTGCAGGGAGGACTAAACCATCTCAAATCCACTTAAGCTATCACTCCCTCCCTCCCTTCTCCCACTCACAGTAGCGCCGCTGGAAATTTTTTACTTGGGTGGCCAAGATTGGACACTATTGTGAGGTGGCCATGGCAAGNCTGTGCGTGGTGCGGGGGGGCCTGTAGGGCGTGCGTGGGAGTGTGGGGTGCAGGGGGGGTGCGGTGGGCAGGGTGTGTATGCGGGGTGTAGCGGGCGTGGGGGGGTGCTGGCGGGTGGGCTGTGATGTAGCGGCGGGCGTTCCGTCGGCGTGCAGGTGTGTAGGCGTGGGTGGTGCAGGGTGTGTAGCGGGCGGCGTGGTGGGGTTGGGTGGGCTGTGAGGGTGTGTAGCGGCGTGGCTGGTGCAGGGTGTGTAGCGGGCGTGGGGCTGGTGCAGGGTGTGTAGCGGCGTGCGGGCTGGTGCAGGGTGTGTAGCGGGCGTGGGGTGTAGGTGTGTAGCGGGCGTGCGGCTGGTGCAGGTGTGGTAGCGGGCGTGCGGGCTGGTGCAGGGTGTGTGGGGCGTGCGGGCTGGTGCAGGGTGTGTAGCGGGCGTGCGGGCTGGTGCAGGGTGTGTAGCGGGCGTGCGGGCTGGTGCAGGGTGTGTAGCGGGCGTGCGGGCTGGTGCAGGGTGTGTAGCGGGCGTGCGGGCTGGTGCAGGGTGTGTAGCGGGCGTGCGGGCTGGTGCAGGGTGTGTAGCGGGCGTGCGGGCTGGTGCAGGGGTGTGTAGCGGGCGTGCGGGCTGGTGCAGGGTGTGTAGGCGTGCGGGCTGGTGCAGGTGAGCGGCTGCGGTGTGCAGGGTGTGTAGCGGCGTGCGGGCGGTGCAGGGTGTGAGCGGGCGTGCAGGGCTGGTGCAGGGTGTGTAGCGGGCGTGCGGGCTGGTGCAGGGTGTGTAGCGGGCGTGCGGGCTGGTGCAGGTGTGTAGCGGGCGTGCGGGCTGCTGCAGGTGTGTAGCGGGCGTGCGGGCTGGTGCAGGGTGTGTAGGGGCGTGCGGGCTGGTGCAGGGTGTGTAGCGGGCGTGTGGGCTGGTGCAGGGTGTGTAGCGGGCGTGTGGGCTGGTGCAGGGTGTGTAGCGGGCGTGTGGGCTGGTGCAGGGTGTGTAGCGGGCGTGTGGGCTGGTGCAGGGTGTGTAGCGGGCGTGTGGGCTGGTGCAGCGTGTGTAGTGGGCGTGCGGGCTGGTGCAGTGTGGGGGGGGTGTGTATCGGGCGTGCGGGCTGGTGCAGGGTGTGTAGCGGGCGTGCGGGCTGGTGAAGGGTGTGTAGCGGGCGTGCGGGCTGGTGCAGGGTGTGTAGCGGGCGTGTGGGCTGGTGCAGGGTGTGTAGCGGGCGTGTGGGCTGGTGCAGGGTGTGTAGCGGGCGTGTGGGCTGGTGCAGGGTGTGTAGCGGGCGTGCGGGCTGGTGAGGGTGTGTAGCGGGCGTGCGGGCTGGTGCAGGGTGTGTAGCGGGCGTGGGGCTGGAGCAGGGTTGTGTAGCGGGCGTGCGGGCTGGTGCAGGGTGTGTAGTGGGCGTGCGGGCTGGTGCAGGGTGTGTGTAGTGGGCGTGCGGGCTGGTGCAGGGTGTGTAGCGGGCGTGTGGGCTGGTGCAGGGTGTGTAGCGGGCGTGTGGGCTGGTGCAGGGTGTGTAGCGGGCGTGCGGGCTGGTGCAGGGTGTGTAGCGGGCGTGCGGGCTGGTGCAGGGTGTGTTAGCGGGCGTGCGGGCTGGTGCAGGGTGTGTAGCGGGCGTGAGGGCGTGGTGGGCGGCGGGACAGGCGGGCGTTAGGGCGCGGGGGCGGCGGACAGGCGGGCGTGGGGGCGTGGGGACGTAGGGCGGCGGGACAGGCGGGCGTGGGGCGGCGGGACAGAGGGGCGTGGGGCGGCGGGACAGGCGGGCGTGAGGCGGCGGGACAGGGGGCGTGGGGCGCGGGGGCAGGGGTGTGGGGCGGCGAGACAGGCGGGCGTGGGGCAGCGGGACAGGCGGGTGGGGGGCGCGGGGGCGGCGGGACAGGCGGGCGTGGGGCGGGGGGAAACAGGGGGGCCCGTTTAGGGCGGCGGGACAGGCGGGGGGTGGGGCGGCGGGAACAGGCGGGCGGGGGCGCGGGGGGGGCCCGGAGTGGGGCGGCGGGGACAAGGCAGGCGGGGGCGGCGGGGGGGCCCGGGGCGGGGGCGGGGGTGGGCGGGGGGCGGCGGGCAGGCGGGGCGTGGGGGGGCGGGACAGGTGGGCGTGGGGCGCGGGGGCGGCGGGACAGGCCGGGCGTGGGGGGGCCCGGGACAGGCGGGCGTGGGGCGGGGGCGGCGGGACAGGCGGGCGGGGGCGGCGGGACAGGCGGGCGTGGGGCGGCGGGACGGGGCGGGCCGTGGGGCGGCGGGACAGGCGGGCTTTGGGGCGCGGGGGCGGCGGGACAGGCGGGGGGTGGGGCGGCGGGACAGGCGGGCGTGGGTCGGCGGGACAGGCGGGCGTGGGGCGGCGGGACAGGCGGGCGTGGGGCGTGGGGGCGGCGGGGCAGATGGGCGTGGGGCGGCGGGACAGGCTGGCGTGGGACGTAGGGGCGTGAGAGGCACTGACGTGGCAGGGATTAAACCCTTTCCACCATTCCACAACCATTTCTGTCACCCACTGAACACACCATCTCTTCTCAGTAATGGATGAATAAAGTATTGTATTCTCTTGATTGGACTGGACTTAGCATTTAACAATGACTTAAATAATTGTGTAACATCGATGTCGCAGTGAAGTAAGTCAACTATTGACTCGTAAGTAGCTCATGTGTAAGTTTTCTTCCTTCCTGCTCTTATCTACATCATTTTGGTATTATTCTAGTGTTCGCCCATAGTCCCCAATCTCCCCCAAAACAAGCTTGAGGACCTGGGAGAATGCAGGATATATGGCTGGGCTACAAAATATGCGTCGCAACCACATACTTTTTGAGTTATGGAAGTTATACAAATTCCCTAGATCTAGGGAAGATTCGTTGGATTTCTTCTGAGTCCAGAGACGTGTGAACCTGACGATCCTCACAGAATGATGACCGAAGTGTCGCTAGGAGGTTAGGGTAAATTAGGTTATATTTGGTTAGGTTAGATTTGGTTAGGTTAGGTTAGGTTAGGTTAAGTTAGATTTGGTTACACTACCCTATACTCTGCCACACCCTGCAAGGATATGCAAGTGTACTGTACTCTCTGTACAGTACAGGGAAAGTGCTCTCTCTCTCTCTCTCTCTCTCTCTCTCTCTCCTCTCTCTCTCTCTCTCTCTCTCTCTCTCTCTCTCTCTCTCTCTCTCTCTTTTCTCTCCCCTCTCTCTCTCTCTCTCTCTCTCTTTTCTCCTCTCTCTCTCCTCTTCTCTCTCTCTCTCTCTCTCTCTCTTCTCTCTCTCTCTCTCTCTCTCTCCCCTCTCTCTCTCTCTCTCTCTCTCCTCTCTCTCTCTCTCTCTCTCTTCCCCTCTCTCTCTCTTTTCTCTTCCCCTCTCTCTCTTCTCTCTCTCTCTCTCTCTCCTTTTCTCTCTCTCTCTCTCTTTTTCTCTTCTCTCTCTTCTCTCTCTCTTCTTCTCTCTCTCTCTCTCTCCTCTCTCTTCTCTCTCTCTCTTTCTCTCTCTCTCTCTCCTCTCTCTCTCTCTCTCTCTCTCTCTCTCTTCTCTCTCCTTCTCTCTCTCTCTTCTCTTTTCTTCTCTCTCTCTCTTTTCTCTCTCTCTCTCTCTCTCTCTCTCTCTCTCTCTCTCTCTCTCTCTCTCTCGTCACCTCAATCATTTTCATTTATAGTTCCTATCAACACTTTCTTTTCGAACCCAACAGACATAATTCTTACCTAACTAATTGCTTCCTTTCTTAAATCTGAAATCCTTGCTGTCTCAGAACCCTCGCTTTTCCCTTTGCATTTTACAGAACGCAACAAATCAGAGTAGCTATATATAGTCTAGACATGAAAAAAAAAAACAATTGAGCTCGTTCTCTCCTCCGAGCAAATATGTAATTATTCAATGCAATGGTAAATCTTAAGAACAAAGGCTCCACCCTCTATCTTCTTCTTATAGCCAACAAGCTTGGGGACATGGTGAGAAACCGGGGTTTTTGGGTGGGGGAGCACACACATAAGGCAAATATGCCCCCCCACAAAAAAATCCCTAAACTATGGAAATTTCCCTTGTTCATAGACTAGTTCGGGGCCATATTTCCCTTATATGTGTGCTCCCCCACCCAAAAACCACGGTTTCCACCGGTTTCCACAAACAAATAGGGTTGAGCCTTTATTCTAAAGATGACAAAACTCTACAGACCTAACCTGGCACCCTCCTCGACCCCCCCGTGCTCTGCACTAACCTAACCTAACCTTACCTAACCTAACGGGGGACAGAGACCCCCCCGTGCTATTTTAAACTACATATAGGTTATACCTACTACTTAGATACGCTCTACATTCTCAAACTCGTTGTCCATTGCGCATCTCGCTGGACTTAGTTTTTCTCAAGAACATGAAATTTAATATCGGCCATGTAGGCAAAGTAGGGATCGGCACTCATTAAAATCTAAACAGATGTGTTAAGGACAGTAAGTATAATACGTAGAGCCAACATTTGGGTCAGCTTAGCGTGGAGCCCTTGTTCTTAAGATTTTCCTTCAGTTTTCTTGGTCTTGATAAGACTGGCACTGTAGCCACAGCAGATCCAACTCGTGCCTTGCCAATGTGCCACGAAGCTTCGTCTTGTTTTCTTTCTATTGTCTTCAATCTTTCGTGAGCAAGAAAATGTTTCAAAAAAAGTGTTTTACGATAATTGGATTTTTCTTTTTTCAACGTCTTAAAGCCTTTCGCGTAGAATTTTTTTGGGGGGGCAAGCAAAGCTTAGGGGCATTCTGATGCCACATTGAAGGGTTAGTGCCTATCGTCAGTCACAGGTCCAAGCAGATTACGGCAGCCATGGCTAATGGGATTGGGCACCTGGGGGGCTCCTGATTCTCATGGGGGGCACGTGCCCCCCCGTAGCTACGCCACTGGCTATAGCTGATATGACGATACATAAGGTAGAAAGATAACGAGGCAACAACCATTACTTTGCAGGGAGGACTAAACCACCTCAAATCACACGTAAGCTATCACTCCCTCCCTCCCTCCCACTCACAGTAGCGCCGCCTGGAAATTTTGACTTGGGTGGCCAAGGTTGAACACATATCTAGTGTGAGGTGGCCATGGCATAGCCATTAAAAAAAATTTGGGTTTGGATTTCTTTAACCTCTGACTCGATCTGGGGTGGCCAATGAGACTTCGGTGGTGGCCATGGCCTCCCCCTAGAAAGGGCCTAGATCCTCACTCTCTCTTCCACTACCTACTCATTCCTCGCACTCTCTCCCACTCCCTCCCATTATCTCTCTACTTACCTTTCGCTGCAGAAATATGAAGAAAAACAACAAAATAAAGAGTTGTTTGGCCAAAAATCATCGTCTTTCTCCTCCCAGCTGCCTGCACACACGTCCTGCCCCCTCGACCGCCGGCTTGCTCTCAACTGACGTTCGTACCGGATTACTCAAGGAACTCTACACTGCTTCGAAACACTAAACCTTTCCTTTATTTCTTTCCCACGCCCTTATCTGTTGACCTCTAACCAATAATTCTTGACCTGTAACGTTATCTAAGTCTTAAATGTTAGTAAATGTGAATTAGTATTAGTATTGGTATAGCTTTGTAGTATTTAAAAAATATATATTTATAGGTTATATTTTATATTAATTATATTAATCGTTAGTGCTTCGAACTCGTTAACACCGTCACAGAGGATTGTGGGTAGGATATCTTTTTTGTTTTTACGTAGTTCGTGGGTTGTCAAAGGACTGAATTGCTTTGTTAGCAGTGGTGTGGCTGTGGGTGTCTATCTATAGGGAGGTACCTGAGGGGCCACTATAGGCAAGTGGAGCTCAGGGGCCACTCCGATGCCACATAGAAAGGTAGCTATAAGGGCATATTCTAAGATCAGATCAGTGGTGGGTACTAAAACATTATATAGGCAGCCATGGCCAGTGGAGGCCACCTGGGGGGGGCTCAGGATTCTCATGGGGGGAACGTGCCCCCCCATGCTGCCTTATTTGTGTTACTGGCAACGCCTTGCAGCACAGGATAGGAGTAATAAAACTGGACCCAAGTTGCACATTTTTCTCTTTACTAAAAAAATATTTTCGAGGAAGAAGTTTGCAAGGCACACAGGCGTGAAAATAACCTTATATTTTACCATAATTTTGTGGAATGAGGTGGTCAATGTTCCTCCCAGCATGCTTAGGTATAACGTTTCCTTGTTCTGTAAAATAAATAAAACATCTGAACTATTGCGCTCAATTCCTAGATAACATAAGTAGTAGGATATTTTTTATATATAGATTCCCAAAAGTTGATATGTAAATTCCCAATTAGATCCCCAAAAAGTGGAATGAATAGTGCTTTCCTTATGTAACATAACACTAAATTCAGTAGTCTTAGCCCTTTTTTCAATTGAATTTTCATGTTAAGCCCTTAATTCACCCGCAGATCTTTCATTTGCTACAAACAATTATTTGTTGTCAACCATACAATTACGAAATATAACTGAATATACCAAATTAGTTAGTCGATAATGATTCTAAACAGGTCGTATCTATAAAATATTGCATATATTCAGTGGCGGCTCGTGCCATAGGGCTGCAGGGCTGCAGCTCCCCCAGACACTCACTGCCAGGTGTATGATGCCTTTAGGGACACAGCATAATTGATACACTACTAACAAATATATCATAATAAAAAGTCATTATATGTTATTTAATTAATTTCAGTACGTTACTAAGTGAATTTTCATTAAAACCAGACCAAAATGTAAGTAACCTTCATATATGCTGTACGATTCATGTCTGCGCCGCCGCCGCGCCACTTGTGAGCACAATGAGCTGCAGTCGAGGCAGCTAAATCTCGTCCCTCTCGTGTTTACAGTGCGTGTAGAACGGTGTGGTTAAATCGTGCTTTCTTTAATTACCCTATGACGATGGAAAATCCAGTGAAGTATTTGCAAAACATCAACTTATCCCAGCTGATATTAAATGAAAAGACTGAAATCAAGCGGTACCGACTTTATTTTCAAGTAATTCTACCGTCACCACCTCAGCCATCCCCTCTCCTACCAACACTTCCATCCCCACCATCTTTTCTACCACCACCACTACTACCATGCCCTGAATTCCGTGAATATCAAGTACAACTCATACCTGAGATAGGTAAAATGTGTGTATCCTAATGTTGTGTAAAGCTTGCAGTCCCTCCATTTTATTTTATCACGAGCCGCCACTGCTTATATTCACTAAAAATCGTCTAATGGTACCCAAATTACAAGGAAAATTACGTTCTGGGTCTCAAGGAGTTAATGATACATGTTCACTTCGCTTATTTTGCGCAGCCCGAGTGGAGTGAGGGGCAGGAGCAGAAACAGGGCGTTGTGCGGGGCGGGGCGATGGTCGTTTCCCGACTTAAGCCCGGTTCCCACCATCCCGCTTGTACGCCGCCGTTTTCAACAACAATGACTCACAATGACGTCACAAACAAAGTCTACCGCAAACCGCCGTACCGCTGTACGGCCGGCCGTTACAAAGTTAAATTCAAGTCATCTCTCCCCGCTCGGCCCCGGTGTCCGCTCGAGCGGGGTTGCCAACTGTGCCCAGTTACCATAAATACCAATCAAGTGGTGATGATGGTGACGTCATTGTTGTGTATGGCGGCCGTACAAGCGGGATGGTTGGGAAAACCCGGGGGTTTTGTTGGAGACAGGGCGGCGATTGTAGGGGCTGTCGCTTCTTATTCCTATGTACGACGGTGAAGCAGTCGTGGTTAGGGGCGGGAGCGTCAGTGTTTGTGGAGGAGTGAGCGGGAACGGTAGGGATGGGTGGTACAATGTCTGCATTGTCCAGAGGGAGGGAGGGAAGGGCGGCCTTGGAGGTGGACGGAATCGGCGAGTCAGGACGAGGAGTGGGATAAGTACTAGTAGTTACGAGTGATCATTTCGTATTATTTTCTTCCACAATTATACATGATTTTATCAGTGCTTGAAAAGAACAGATCATAATATATGCAAGATGAGAGATGGATGAAAATTATCTTAAAGTAATCGTCCAGACCCATTTTTTTGCCTAATTATGTTGAACTAGCCGTAAAGCCGCCCTCCGGGCGGACTTTTTGGCTAGCTCCTGCGGAGGGCTATTGGTGGGCCTTCGGCCCACCAAATGTTGTTGCACCAGTGTTTGGTGGGCCTTCGGCCCACCAAACACAGACTCTCCAGATAGCCCCTTCTAACTTTCCTGAAATCATGGATGTAGAAATGTATGTATTAACGCCAACCCATTCACATCACCCCCAACCCATTCACTCACCCATTACCCCCCACCCCCCACCCATTCACTCACCCATTACCCATCACCCCCCACCCATTCATTCACCCATTACCCATCACCCACACACCCATTCCTCACCCATTACCCATCACCCCCACCTATTTCCCCCACCCATCACCCATCACCCCCAACCCATCATCCCCACCCATTTATCACCCATCACCCCACACCCATTACCCATCACCCAACCCATTCACTCACCCATTACCCATCACCCTACATCAAGGTTTCCTCAATTCTCGCAAACCCACTTTTTTTCACAAATTTTCGCTAATAGGCTACTAAAAAAAAGAAAAAAATGATGGATCATCCCATAAGGGGGCTTAAAACCTTCCTGGTCGACCTGGTTCCAAAACTGTGCCCTATGATGGGATTTTGCCACGGGGGGCGGCACCTAGAGCGGACACACACACACACCCCACACACACACACACACCACACACACCCCACATACACAGACCACACACTTTTGCTATATATTATATGTCATTAAAAACACCTAATCCACATAAAATAATAGATTTTTAGGCCCTTATTTCCGAAAAACCACGACTTTTGTAAAAAGCGCGCGAAAATTATTTTTCTTCCCTCCAACAGGGCTACAAATTTTATTGATGACGTACATAGGTACTCAAATATAAAAAACAGTCGTCTGCCCGTGTGACACCTGTCGGCAAATGTGATGATGAGCGATTGTTTTTCGTGTCAGACAGTGAATCTGTCGGTGTTAAGATCCTAGAGACGATGCTCTATCTGAGCAAGAAATAAATGACGCTGCTCACGGTATATGAGGAAAACGAACCTCAGATTGTGATGGGAGCCAACCCTAATGTTTGAGCCTATAGTACGAGGTGAAAACAGGTTGTTAGCGGAACTTAGGATCAGCAGGAGGACTGGCACTTTTCCAGAACATTTGGGTTGTAAGTATCGGAAACCATAATGTTTCGTGGAAATCACAATGAAGGTACTGCAGAAAAACCCCATTTTAGTTTCGAAACACACACACCACAACACACACACACAACATACACACACTCTGATTCGGACGAAAGGGTAAGGAGGGGAGAGAGAGAGAAGAGGGAGAGGAGAGGAGAGAGGAGAGAGAGAGGAGAGAGAGAGAGAAGAGAGAGAGAGGGGAGAGAGAGAGAGAAGAGGGGAGGAGAGAGAGAGAGAGAGGGGAGAGGGGGAGAGAAGAAAAAAAAATATATAATATATTACTAGAAATAAGGAAGTGGAGAGGAGGCCTCTTCTCTCTCCGACAGGGACTTAATTTAGAGGAACCTTTAAATTATCTCCTTTCCTCCCTCCATTCTTCTCCTTCCCCTTCCCTCTTCCTCTTTGTAAATGTCTACTAACATCACGAGGTCATTATTGTCCTGAGTCTTCCTCCCCCTCCACCTCTTCTTTCTCTCCCTCACACTCCGCCGCACTAATATTTTCAACACATTTTACGTTGTCGTATCAGTCTGAAAGTTTCGCAAAAATTCTCTTGAAAGGCACAGTTGTCTTGCTGCACCCATAAAGGATGCATGCATGTGGGATATCGCAAAAAAAAATCTATCAGAAACACCCAAAAAAACTTCAAGTATATATTCATCTCTTGTGTTAACGTGCTTCTGGATTAGCGCGGGGGGAGGAGACCCCCCTAAAGTGACGTCACCGAGCGTGGGCATCGTCTGCAAGTCTTGAGGGGCGTTTTGGAAGCTCGTGGAATTTGCAGATTTTGATTACGGATTATTTAAAAACGGCTGACTGGATGCAAAAAGTGACAACATATTGCAGATATCCTCGCTAATGGCTACAATTTGATTGCATTAAATCAGGAATGATGAAATGGTCTGGACGATTACTTTAAACAAGTTGTTACCAAGGTTTAAATCTCTCATTTCGCACCTAACTGAATGATATGGTAAGCTATGGTTCAATGTCATGTTTTTTGTAAGATTTCCTTTTTTTTACTAACTATATTCACTACACTGGATATACACATTGAAATGAAATACTTTCTGGTGGAATTATACTCTATTGGAAATGGTAAGTATTCATAATTTCACCAGTGAAATTGAAAGAAAACCTGATGTCACCTTCACCTATCGACCTGACTACACCCTTAAAGTAATCGTCCAGACCATTTCATCATTCCTGATTTAATGCAATCAAATCATAGCCATTAACGAGTATATCAACAATACGTCGTCACTTTTTGTATCCAGTCAGCCGTTTTTAAATAATCCGCAATCAAAATCTGCAAATTCCCCGAGTTTTCAAAACATACTCAAGATTTGCAGACGCTCAGGCTCAGGCTCCGTGACGTAGCATCAGGGAGGATCCTCTTCCCGCGCTTGATCAGAGGCACGTAAACACAGAGATAAATATAATGGTACTTGAAGATATTTGGGTGTTTCTGATAGATTTTTTTTGCTATATGCCACATGCATGCATCCTTTATGGGTGCAGCATGCTTCCTTCTCACACACACGCCTGCACACCGACACCCTTCCCACACACACGCCTCCTTCCCACACACACGCTTGCATACACGCCTCCTTCCCACACACACGCCTGCACACACGCCTCCGTCCCACACACACGCCTGCACACCGACACCCTTCCCACACTCACGCCTGCACACGCCTCCGTCCCACACACACGCCTTCACACCGACACCCTTCCCACACTCACGCCTGCACACACGCCTCCGTCCCACACACACGCTGCACACCGACACCCTTCCCACACACGCCCCTGCACACACGCCTCCTTCTCCCCACACACGCCTGCACACACGCTTCCTTCCTACACCACACGCCTGCACACCGACACCCTTCCCACACACACGCCTGCACACACGCCTCCTTCCCCACACACACGCTTGCATACACGCCTCCTTCCCACACACACGCCTGCACACACGCCTCTTCCCACACACACGCCTGCAGACACGCTTCCTTCCCACACACACGCCTGCCACACCGACACCCTTCCCACACAGACGCCTGCCCACACACACGCCTGCACACACGCCTCTTTCCCACACACACGCCTGCAACACGCCTCCTTCCCACACACACGCCCTTCCCACACACACGCCTGCACACCGACACCTTCCCACACACACGCCTGCACACACGCCTCCTTCCCACACACACGTCTGCCACCCACACCTTCTTACACACACGCCTGCACACCGACCCTCCTTCCCACACACGCCTGCACACACGCCTCCTTCCACACACACGCCCACACCACACCGTGTTTACACCTGTGAAATGCAGCTGTGTTGCCACACAACGCTGGCGCACGCCTCGTTCACAACGAGGCCTCCATACACGCGTGTGTTGTGGGTAATGTGGTGCGCGATTTGTCTGCAGGAAGTAGATGCGCAGTGTTAACATTTGCCGACGGTGTGGGACAGAGTGTCGGCGCAGGCGTTCCCTTTTCTGACACCAATACAATCGCTCATCATAACATTTGGAGGGAAAGAGTTTTTGCGCGCTTTTGAAAAAGTCTCAATACGTGAAAGGCCTGTGGAGGGAAATTTTTTGTTTCGCGTGTTTTTTACAAACATCTTGGTTTACAAAAAAGGTCTGGACAATTATTTTTGTTGCGATGATGTTGAGCAGTACGTTCACATAATTGGCAAACAAAAATAGTGGTTCTGTACGATTACTTTAAGTTGTTATGCTGATCTTCCCGAGTCAAATCTCTACTCTACTAAGACAAAATACTCTGATTTTCTCTCGATATTTTGAGGTTCTGACCTCTCCTTCCCACTCTCTCTCTCTCTCTCTCTCTTCTCTCTCTCTCTCTCTCTCTCTCTTCTCTCTCTCTCTCTCTTCTCTCTCTCTCTCTCTCTCTCTCTCTCTCTCTCTCTCTCTCTCTCTCTCTTCTCTCTCTCTTTTCCTCTCTCTCGTCTCTCTCTCTCTCTCTCTTTTCCTCCTCTCTCTTCTCTCTCTCTCTCTCTCTCTCTCTAATAAGCAGAGAGGAATTCAGTCTCTTTGAGGTAAGATTTGCTTTAATTCATCCATGTATCGCTTCATCATACTTTTCTACCCCACTTTTACCTTCCTCTAAACCTTTCTCCATTTCTCTTTCTCCTTCTCTTTCTTCCTCTTTCTCATTCTTTTCTCTATCATGAAGCGCCAACATTATGATTTCTCGCGCTCAAAGGCTTACTTTTGTGTGCGTTTTCAATTCATCAGCAATCAATACACTCTCCTTTACCTACCTACACCGGTCAGGGTGGCATGGTTGGTAGAGCTGCGGGCTCGCGTGTGCAGCGTCCCTGCGCATTCGGTCAGCGGTTCGAGCCCACCAAGTTCGTCCTGGCGTGGTGGCGCTTTGTATAGTCAATAACCTAGTAGTTGGTACTTGCAAAGTGTCTAGATAGGATCAAAGTATCTAATCTTATATTTACCTACCTACCTACCTCACACACACACACACACACACACGCGACCAAGGTAATGTACGTACTCTTTTCCAAGGTCTGTAGAGTATACAGACCGTGATCAGACCTTGTATACTCTATACATCTTGCTCTTTTCAACACACACAAATAATATAACAGCCGACATACTACATACACACATATATACACCATCAAATCATTTATCATACGTCAGAGTCTACAACTGAGGGGGTACAAATATACATGGACTTTATACTAGGTGTAGACTCGATATGTATACACACTCCCCTCCACAGACATCCATTGACTTGAGATGAATAAAAAGTTACCTTGCCATAACATAACTTGGCTTTAAAACTCCAAAAAAATGCTTTCCTCGCCGCGCTGCTCCTCGTCTTTCCACAAATTCATAAACATTGAGGAGTTTTAACATTCTTTTAAACAGTAGACCTCCATCCCTAGAGCTACCGTAATATATATTTTTGGGGAAGGAATGTGGATCAACACTTAATCATTAATGTGTTTATTAATGATTAAGTGTTGCAATATTAGTGTGATAGATTTGACACGCGTGATGACAAAAGAGTATCATTGCTTATTAACGAAAAGCTGATGTGATTACGCAGCCCAAATGTGACTTTTCAGTATATTTTTTGTACCCCGAGGCGCCTGATTTAAGTCGTCTGAATGTACGTGAATATATTGTTTAATTTGCGATTTCTTATTCTAAGGAAAACATCGAGGACTGTGAAATGTTTTTGATGAGGGATTTGAGTTTCATGAATATAAAGCATTACTATTTTGACTACTATTACTACTAAAAATAATAATGATAATAAAAATAATAATTTCACTAAGATTAATTCCACAAAGGTGCTATCAAAACCTGCACAGTGAAAACAATGCAAGGCTAAAAATTGCGTGAAAAGCCAAAAAATAATTCTTTCAAAAGGCAATTACGACCAGACCGCCACGATACAAGCTGGAGAAACGCAGAAGAAAAACAATATACGAGTACATTTTCCACGTAAGTCTGTTAGGTAATTCTTTTGGCGATTCAAGTAGTGGAGGTTGTTAAGCAATGTTGTTTGAGTGTGGAGGTTACTAGTGGTTGTGGTTGTTGCTTCTATTGTTGTTACTTTTATGTATATAGTACTTCTTAACATAGCACTTTGACGGAATTACGAAAATATGTTAGGAAAAGAACAAACTTAAAAAGAGTAGGAGTATTTCAGTCCCTTCAGTCTTGCAGTTCGCATGAATTGAAATGTATATTGTTAAGAAATATTTCCTCCGGTTTTTTTTTTTTTTTTTTTTTTTTTAATACATTTGTGCCTATAGCGCAGTGGTTCCCAATCTTTTTTCTGCTGTTTCCCCCTTCAACCAGTTCAACCATCCGGATTTCCCCCTTCAAGGAAAAAAGTAGCCAATACACAAAATTTACTTGCTTATTAACACAAGTATATCGACACTAGATATCCTCTCTCTCTATATATATACATATACTACTTGAAGAAAAGTCAATAGCCGCTTTCTAAAACTTTTTTTTCTTCCGACTGAATGCTAGTAATTTAGATGTCCCTCAGAATAAATTTCCCCTTAGAATCCTGAAATTTCCCCCAGGTTGGGAAATACTGCTATAGCACCTGTAGGCAGTGGTGACCCAGGTTTGGATGCATTTAAAAAAAAAAAAAATTATATACATTGTGCCTATAGCGCCTGTAGGCAGTGGTGACCCAGGGTTCGGAGGGTAGGCTCTGGAGGTTCACTTGAGGGCTCTGATGGTTGGTCCTCGCCCGTGGTGACGCAGGCAGGATACTTATATGTGACCCCTGTGATTAGACTCATGCCGCCCCCTTTGTGTCCTCCGTGCACTCGCAATCGAAAGTAGAGTTGATGGGCAGGCATGTGGGTTTTTCTTAGGCCACTTGACGTGCAGAAAGGGTTTGGTTTTCTTCGGGGACCGAACTCGGGTCACCGAGAACGCCAGTCGGAGACGCTAACCACTCCGCTACCGCCTCCCCAAAGGTGGTAGGTGTTTACATATGCGTAAAATAAGGCTTTTTCCCTTTTTGCATGACTAAACTTTCTGCACACATTTCATAACTTTAATTGATGCGCAACGTAAAATATTCGCGTTCTCGCACAAGCAACTTCCATGACAAGACACACAAAAAAAAAAAATGAAATAACAAAAGTGTCATGAATCTATCGACATCTTGACCCTCTAAGTTCATGTTAATTAATATGATGCTCGACACCATTAAATCATGCTCGTTCTTAGCTAAACATGCTCGTTTGTTATGCCCATTCTTATCCACATAATTCATTGAATTTTTTCCCCCCAATAGGCCTTAGACGCAGAGGCCAGAGGTCCCATGTACTGATATGTTTACATTTTTCCGTTTCCCGTGCGGGCAACATGGGTGACTATCATTTTTTCGTAAATAGTTTTTTCGTTTACTCCACATAAGAGCCCCTCTCAGTAATGAAGTTACTTTCATAGTATCAGAACTACTCACATACCTATCACATACACTTCAATCTCCATGTAATCACAACTTCGTATATATGAATGAATATCTGTAGTACTTGTATATATCTTATACCCTGATTAATATGAACGTGATAAATATGAGGATATCAGTATTGTTGTACAAGTGAAGTATGACTGTAAGAAAGTTACGGATCCAAGTGCCATAGCATATGTATATAGAAATCTTCGAACACTGTATCAGGAAGATTATGCGCCAGACGGTACACAAACGCACGGAGGCGACCAAGGGAGGGGGGGGGTTTGTGTGGTGTTGTTGGGATTATAGTGTGTATTTGCCATGTATTCCCCCGTTTAGGGATTTTTGTTGCTAAAGAATTGATTTTTTTTTTTTTACAGTTTGGTTCTATAGGTATCAGATTAACAGAAAAAGATGGCCCATTCCCGCACCCCCACCCCCCAATTTTCAGACCCCTCACCCCCCTTTTCTGGGGGGTACATTCCTCTTTTGCACCCAGGATTGAGTCTCTGGGTAACACTAAGCAACAAATTCACCATTTTATTGTTAAACAGACACGTGAACTACTGATTTCCTACTAAAAAAAAAAAAAATTGCTGATGCTGATGTCAGGTCTGTATATCGAAATTCTCTATCACGTCCAGATTTGGTTAACCGAAAACCTCTATTTTCTCGTTGTTTTCTCACCCGCTCTATCCGAACAGCCGTCTAAGCACTTTCCATGCCACGTTTATGCTAGGAATACTTAAATAATGTTAACAGGGTTGGTCTTTCCTCCTTTATTCGGCTTAAGACCAGACAGTGGAGTTCCACTGGCGGAGTACCACCCTGCGCCAACCATCACGCAAAAAGCGCGTTAGTATTTAGCGATGTAAGTCCGATTTTGCCCGATACTGTCATAAATCGGACGTAAAATCACTTAATCAGTTATTCTAATATCAATGTCCATATGTTGAAATGTCCTCCCGAATAGCGTTTTGCGCAATCACTGCCATAGCATTTACAGAGAGGAGTACAGGTGCAGGCCATTCTTCAAGCAAGCTACACCTATTTCCTCTTGCATCATACCTTGTGCAGCCACATGTTGGACGAGCAACTACAGCTTGTGGGGGCAGGCAGGGGCAAGACATGTCAAGTGGAACATACACGCCTTTCTACAATTTTCCATCCATTCTTCAATTGCAGGAAGGGTTGGACATTTTCAGGGTATGACTTGCCGCATGCATGTAGTTTGCACGCATGATATGGGGAAGCAATTGCAGCACGAGTTTGTGGTGGAAGCATTTCCCCTTCCAAGTTCTTTGACCGATAAACAGCTCCCACCTGAGTGTATGGTAGGGTTTGCTGGACCTTTTGAAACTGTAGACATAGACACACTCCAAAAGTTTTCCAACGCTTTCACCGTGCGGGGAAGCTCGTCATGACCAACTCGGCAGGAATAGAAATGACCCTAATGCTTGAAGCAGTCAATGGCTAGGGTCATCATATTCAAGCTTTAGGTATGCATCTACATGATTTCTGAGAAATTCTTATGAAATCTGCCTCCCCAATCAGCACCTGGAGAAGTATGTGGAGTCCAAGAAGTCCTGACATTTGCGACGGCCAATAACCTGCACTTCTTTCAGAGATGTCTATTTCCCGTTTGTCTTCTTTTCCTGTGCCCTGTATGAAACTCAAGGATATAAGATGCTATCTGTCTGGAAGGATAAGACAAGAAGGAGCAGGAGTACGTCAGTGTCGTGGCGACCATCGCAGATCTTTCGGCAGCCACCACAGGCTGGAGAGGCAAGATACTTAGTTGGAATCAATGTCAGCCTCTTCATGTGCTTGATGAGCATACTCAAGACCTAGTCCCTTTGATATGACATGTACCCGACAAACGAGCACACGAATGAATCTCTGCAACTTGCGAAATATCTAAGCAGTCCTGTGGCCAAACAAACATAGTGAAGCTTCCGCTTGGTTTTGATGCTGAAAGTAAACTCCCTTATGGAATGGTGAGCTTCATTTCGGGATGAACCTTCGACTCAATGGATGTGGTTGATCGCTTCTGCAGGGATCTTGTTTTTCAACGACAGATCCAAGTATAGTACGATCAGACACAACACGCCCTCATCATAGCTTGTCATCACTGTGTCTCTATGCGTTTGTTTGAATGGCATCTGAATGGTGTGAAATCGTCAGAATTTGGCGTCTTTTGTCATACTCTGAAGTACACCCATCATTGCATCAATGATGAGAACTTTAACGGAGGATCTCTCCTGGCCCTATGTCTGGGTACACTGGTAGGGAACATCAAGGGATTCAACCATTGTGAATCTTCAACGCTATCCATCAGACTGGCTTGTCAGTTGGATGTACAAAGATCTATCAACAGCACACAGAGAGCGGGGGCACTGTTGACACGTACCTGCCATATGTTTCCTCGAATTTTGGCACTAGACCTGGTCTGGCTTCCCGAACAATGAGAATATCGCCAGTAAATTACGATCCTCACCGCCAATTTGATGACTTTAATCTCCTAATGCGACTTTTGATTATCCATCCAACTTGAGATGCCTTCAACTTGAGCTTCTTAATCTTGTCCCAAACCGAGAGATTTGATTGGTAGTCAGTACGTTCACAAGACGGAACTCCATCGAATCGCTTCTGACCCTTTTCTGCATAATGGAGAAATAATCATGCTTTTGCTACCTCTGGCACAAGAGCTGATGAAACTAAAACTTTTGTTCAATGGTGTCTTCACTCTGAAGGGGTGTCTGTGCAGTGCAACTCTATTGATTGACGGATCTTTATGGGTCTATCTCTCTTGACCTCAGTGTCCAATCGTCCAGGATCAGCTGGTAATGCTCACTGTGCGTTTCGGATGACTGGACACTTTTGGGAAGATCTCAAGATACTCGTCAACGATACGGGCAAGGAAGGTTGTGTAGTGTGACGAGTGATTGAGGAGCAGCTTCATTATCTTGAGGGAGGTTTCTACCATCCCACCCGTGTCCCTGTTAGTTTCTTGATTTTCCTGTTCGATTGCCTGATCTGTGGCGAGTTCGTGAAGGGGATCTCCTGATTTGCAACAACAAAGTCCACGGACATCAATGGCTATTCCATGTTTCAGGCCTCATTCATCTCCAGCGCATTCATTTGGCAAGATGACATGGCATCAGTCGAGCGTAATTTAGAGAAGATTCCTCGTGCGAAGAAATACTTGACAGGTTTCCAAAGGAAGTAAGATAACTCTGCCAGTACACCTGAGCGGCAAGAGCTGGACGAAATGAAGAAGGCTTCCACTTGATCGAGGTATGCTGAAAGGAATTCTGCAAAAACTCTCCAATGTTTCATCCTCCTCCAGTGGCTTTCACATTTCCAGCGTACCATGATCTGACATATTCAGTAGTCTTCGTCATATCGGGGTTAATGTGAATGAAGCTTGTCCTTGAAAGCATGCACCGGACACTAACTGGGCCTTTTGAAAGACGTGGGATTAATATGAACATCAACATCGCCATCATTATAATAATTGTGGGACTGATGTGGATGTGGTATTGAGCCTCTTTTTATGCTTTGCCACTGAAGATCATCACGAAGGGAGCTGATGTGTATGCACCACTTTCAATGGCACATATATCCAGGCACTGCCATCTATCGTTTTTCCCGAGAGCATGTAAAGCAGCAAATGGCAATATGGGAGGAGCTCCTGCCCTTAGGATTCCATTGGGCCCCAACTAACTGCTGAATTTCAAAAGCACGTGAATATAGTGTCCAGGTCCAGTGTTATCAAAGTTTTTCTCTGTGGACAATGACAGTGGCAGGAGCAGAGATTCCCTGGGCTAACCGAAGAAACTCAGTGTAAAGAGTCCAATAGTCAGTGGGTGTGGTGTCTTGAATAATGGAGCACGCATGATCACCTCTACATTCTGTGCGTGTGTTGGGCTGTCGGATGGTGGGGGGGGGGACTTGGGATAACAGCAGAGATTGGTAGCAGCCCAAGTGGCATCACATTCTTTTCTTGACCAATTTCCATGTGGTTTTGGTTGATTGTTCTTGACTGATGTATAGCGTCGAACGGAGTGCTCTCATGGGGCACTCTTTCCTGATTCCTTTGCATGTCACTGTCCTGTATGTTTGTTCCTTCTCATTGACTCAGTTCAGTGAAATCCACAATCACTTACCGTTGCCTATCATGCAGTTCCAAAGGTAGTTTGCAATTGCCCACGGTTGTGAGTGAAGTCTTGCTCAGACATATTCTCCTCTTTCCCATTTCATAGGGGGAACGATAATCTCAAATGGTAGTGGTTTTGATTGACTGGTTCTTGCACAGGTTCACGTCAAAGGCCCAGAGGCCTTTGTGAGAGAAAGCTTTTCTCGGTATTTTACAAGTTGGTCGGTCATGAAATCTCCATTCTTTATTCTGCTGGACATGACAAAACCACTGTGCCATGGGAAGGTCCTGCCCCGTCGGTGTGTCTTCCAGGAGGTCAATATATCGATCGAAAACCATGTGTTCAGGCCCTTTCTTGAACAAAGTTTGAGGAGACAAAATCCACCAGCCCTCCTTCATCCGGCTGGAGAACACTCTGCTCAACTCGTTTTCTCATAAGGTCAATTGGGACCTTTTTTGTGAAGGTAGTACACTTCCAATATACACAGCTGAGAGGTTTTCAACCAGATTTCTTGTCACGACACTCTAGACTGAACAGCAAGGGGAAACCGATGACAGGAGGGGTCTGGACTGTTTGTCGAGGCACTTCTTTCTTTGTCTGGATGTTTCACCTAGGACGATCAGTCCGAGTTATTTTGACCAGGAACTGGCATGAAACGTTTCGACAGTTTTGCCACTCCGGTCTCGTATTCGGACACTTTGATAACATGGCTACCAAAGAGGAGGTGACTCATGAAGAACTGGAGTTAAAGCGGATTTTCAAAATACTGAAGCTGCCTGTAAACGACCAACTGAACATAAGGAAAATAAGGGAAGCTCAAGAGGTCGCGAGGGGACCTACACGTGGTAGTTCCTGTAAGTTAACTGCGTTGTGAGAGAATCTTCTCTCTCGCTAGAAGGTTGGCGACATTCTTCAGGTGACCAACTATCTCATCATCATTTCATCATGAGAACCTGTAATCTATGCCATTCGTGGACTGCAGTGAGAGAGCACCAGACGGTCGGCTCATCCGTCTTAGTGATGTGACAAACTTCACTTCTGGAAGGCGCTCGCTGATGAGTCTTTGATGGTATTTCCGATAGTTATCACTCGTTCATTTACTCCCACCGGTATCTTTTCAAAATTTGACAAGTAAGGAATTCATT
>JACEEZ010014446.1:72500-92031 GCA_016584305.1 Chionoecetes opilio
TTTAAACCCGAACAAATTATAAACAAGCTGAAAATTGCAGGATATGTTCAGAAAATTGTCCTGATTAGCATACTAAAAGTCCTCAGAAATCCTGCATGTGCTTCACCGGAAATCCAAGATGTCGTCTAAAATGGCCGCCAGTCCTTTAGTTTCCCATTTCTCTGGTTTCAGACATGATAGAAATACAAAAAAGGTGTCAAAATATAGGTCTTGAGGCATGTGGGTGTTGATTAAACCATTAATTAGAAGCCAAGATGAGAATCTGAAACGATACCAAAGCTAAAACTAATATAAAGGTGTGGCGTAGACGCACTTTTCATCAATTCGCATGCCAGATCATCTGTACATTTTAACTGTACCAACTGTTATTTCAATTTTTTTATTTTTTTTTATTTCAGAGATGGTATCGTGTGTAATATGTCAAGACAATTTGGGAAGAAATTATGTCTGCGTTGGAGACAAGGGACGGAGGACTCTGGTGACAGCAAGCCTGAAAAGACAAGATGGACTTCACCACCTGTTCAATAACATCACTGGCAGGGGGAAAAACAGTCATTAATCATGATCTGTTCTTTAATAAAATCAACTGTGTCTTGAAGTCAAGCTCTGACCTGGAAGAGTTTATGTCATATGAGTTTGCCCCGCAACCTTCTTTCCTGTTTCATGATGGTGTCATGCGGAAGCCAAACAAGAGTGCCCCAGGTACACTCCTGAAGTCGTTTGTCCCTGCGCAACCCGACAGGCCAGACAAGTGTCACTATGTTGTGGATGGGGGTCACCTGTTGCAGACAGTGTTGTGGCCACAACAATCTAACTACAGAGATGTGTGCCACGGTTATGTATCCCATGCCATGAAACACTATGGAGCACTCACTACTATTGTATTTGATGGCTATAACACCATCTCCACAAAGGCAGCTGAGCAACAGCGGCGAGCAAAGAAAGCCACATTTGGTAACATCTTGTTTGACCAGAACATGCAAACCACTACTTTTCAGGCTGCATTTCTGGTCAATGGTCACAATAAGGAGCGACTAATACAAATGCTTAGTGTCATTATGTGTCAGTCAGGCATTCTAGTGAAGCAGGCCAAGGCTGATGCCGATGCCCTGATTGTATCAACAGCTCTATCCTTAGCAGAGTCAGGGAAACCTGTGGTTGTTGTTGGTACAGACACTGTCATACTAGTAATGCTGATGGTTCATTGGGAGACACGAACATGGACGTGTACATGCTGTGTCGGAAGAACCCCATAACACTGTACAGGATTCGTGACATTCAAGACAACGTTGGCAACACAAGCTCATATCTGATGTTGCATCATGCAATAACTGGTTGCGATACTGTGTCTGCGTTGTATCACCAGGGGAAGCGCAAGGCATTCAACCTGGTACATAAGACGAAAGAGTATGGTCTTCAAATCTTCAACAGTATTGGGAGCACTCACTAGCAAGTGCAAGAGGCAGGTGAAAGATTCCTCCTGAAGCTATATGGAGCTAGCAGCAAATGTGCTTCACTGGACAAGTTCCAATACATTGCCTACAAAAAGGCAATCAGCAGGACCTCTCTTGCATCAACCTTTCAGCTGTTAACATTACCGTCAACAAGTGCTGCAGCTAAGCAGCATTCCTTCAGAACATACCTAACAGTGCAGGAGTGGATGGGGAATGTCATGGAGCCAACAGAGTGGGGATGGTGACTGAAAGATAACAACCTCACTCCCATTGAAACAGATCAGCCCATAGCCCCTGACACTCTGCTAAACATGGTCTCGTGCTGCAGCAGAGCAGATGAATGTGGTGTGTCATGCGGTTGTAGGAGGTTTGGGGTGCACTGCTCCAACGTATGCACTAAGTGCAATGGCCAGACCTGCAACAATGTGGCACCAGCTCCGTCCCTGCTGGATGTAGATGGAGAAAGTGACGAACCTCGACCAGTTTCTCCAGACAGTGATGTAGAGGGTGATAACTATGTGTAATATTACATATCTAGGTGTAAGGCTACTTTGCAGGCATTCCAAATTGTGTATTTTTGAATTTGTATTATATATATATATATACTAGCCGCAAAGCCGCCCTCCTGGCGGACTTTTTGGCTAGCTCCTGCGGAGGGCTATTGGTGGGCCTGTGGCCCACCACCTGTGTTTGGTGGGCGACTCTCCAGATAGCCCTTTCTAACTTTCCTGAAATCATGGATGTAGAAATGTATGTATTAACGCCTTACCCATCACCACACCCCCATTCACTCACCAATTACCCATCACCACACACCCATTCACTCACCCATTACCCATCACCCCCCACCCATTCACTCACCAATTACCCATCACCACACACCCATTCACTCACCCATTACCCATCACCCCCCACCCACTCACTCACCCATTACCCATCACCACACACCCATTCACTCACCCATTACCCATCACCCCCCACCCATTACCCATCACCACACACCCATTCACTCACCCATTACCCATCACCACACACCCATTCACTCACCCATTACCCATCACCACACACCCATTCACTCACCCATTACCCATCACCCCCCACCATAGACCACTGTATACCTGGACTGTTCACGCGACAATGCTTTGAATTGCGGGGCTGCATAGGGGCCCGCGGGGCGCCCGACAAAGAGATATAGTGGTCTATGGACTATCATATAAACTGGTTTATAAGTATATTTGGTATACTGTAATCTTCGTAAATGTTTGTTCTATAATATTATCAAATAAAAAACAGTAAAACACGCTAAAGAAATGCCATTACGAGACTATGAAGAAATATGCATGAACTTAATATTCACTTAACTCTTCGCCATTTAAAACTTTGCGCGTCAACTTTTATCATGAAGGCTATCAATAGAGGCGCAATTTTATTAGCTTTCCATTGCTATATTTCGTTACCTGATAAATGAATTAGAACCATGCATAAATTAGCGTTAACTAAATAAATAAAATCATCAATCGGGTAATTTTCCCGATTGATGATGTTATTTATTTTCTTATATATTTCGTTTTCTGATAAATGAATTAGTACCATGTATAAATTAGTGTTGACTAAATAAATAACCTCATCAATTGGGTAAATTACCCGATTGATGATTTTATTTATTTAGTTAACGCTAATTTATGCATGGTTCTAATTCATTTATCAGATAACGAAATATAGCAATGGAAAGCTAATAAAATTGCGCTTCTATTGATACCCTTCATGATAAAAGTTGACTCGCAAAGTTTTAAATGGCGAAGAGTTGAAGTGAATATTAAGTTCATGCATATTTCTTCATAGTCTCGTAATGGCATTTCTTTAGCGTGTTTTACTGTTTTTTATTTGATAATATTATAGAACAAACATTTACGAAGATTACAGTATATCATATATACTGATAAACCAGTCTATATGATCCGTATATATATATATGAATCCGAGCGGCCCTCCGACTTCGGGCCCTTGTGCGACAGGCCGATATTCCGTGCACAGTCCAGGAATACAGTAGTCTATGCCCCCACCTATTCCCTCACCCATCACCCATCACCCCCAACCCATCACCCCCCACCCATTCACTCACCCATCACCCCACACCCATTACCCATCACCCCACCCATTCACTCACCCATTACCCATCACCCTAAATCAAGGTTTCCTCAATTCTCGCAACCCACTTTTTTTTCACAATTCTCGCTAATAGGCTGCTAAAAAAAAGAAAAAAAAGTGATCGGATCATCTCATAAGTGGGCTTAAAACCTTCCCCTGCTCGACCCGGTTCCAAAACTGTGCCATATGATGGGATTCCGCCACGGGGGGCGGAACCTATACCACACACACACACACACACACACACACAGACAGACAGACACACTTTCGCTTATATTATTATATATACATATATATACATATATATATATATATATATATATATATATATATATATATATATATATATATATATATATATATATATATATACATATATATATATATATATATATATATATATATATATATATATATATATATATATATATATTATATATATATATATATATATATATATATAATATATATATATATATATATATATAATATATATATATATATAATATATATATATATATTATATATATATATGCATACATACAGGGTGTAACACGAGTTTATGCAAATATTGATACTGGAGATAGACCGAATTATTCTAAGAACAAAATGCTCTATACCCATATGCTTTCTGAAGCTTCGTTTACGTGACATGGAGTGAGAAAGAATTACCGCGGCCGTCATGTAACTCACGGCTAGCGGGAGGCAGGAGGTATGAGATGTGCACTCGCACGTATGCCCCCCGGTGAAATTATGAATTATTTAATCATAATTTCTACTAGTTATGGACAATTACAGTATCTTATAAGTTTTAACTACACAATCGATATTAATAAACGGCTGTTATTTACCAAATAAGCAGTACATGAGAACAGCAGGGCTGTCATAAGCAATAATGTAAAGGGCTACTTGGCATCATGTCGGCGAGGGAGAGGCAAGGTGGGTAGGGATGGGGTGCCGTGCGAGGCTACATCAGCTGTGTCCCTCCTTCTCCCGCCCAGATTAGCGATTTTTCTCTAATATAGTGTATGCTTGGTGTGAATATGCTGTGTCTAATCTTAAGATGTTTGCTGGACAAACTTACATTTTCATGTTGTTGCATTTCTTTCACATTATTGTATGCGAATTTTGTCATTGTTTAAATGACACAGGTGAGGTGCCTGTATGATAATACGTGCAAAAATAAGTGCAAAAATAGAAATGTGCAGATAATTGGAAGGCCGATTCATGTAATCCTTTATGTCCAACCAACAATCCTGTTGGAGTCGTGTTACCCAATCAAATTATAATGTTACCTTTAAGGTAATGGTTAAATTGAACTCCCCGTGCTTGAAAACCTATATTTTGCCACCCTGTTTGCATTTATATCATGCCTGAAGCTTGAGATATGAGGAAGTACCAAAGTGACGGCCATTTTGGACGTCATCTTGAATTTTTGCTGCAGGACAAGCAGGAATGCTGGGGACTTTTAGTGTGTTGTTCAGAACAGTTTTCTGAACATATCCTGCAATTTTCAGCTTGTTTATAATTTCTTCGGTGTTTGCCCATATTTGGTGCTATTAATCTTGGACTATAAACAGGGTTTAGTCAAAAGCTTTTCGCCTCATCAACTCCCCATCAACTCCTCATCAACTCTGACTGACTGTCTTAAATCTTTAAATCACCGCCGCAATGTTGCTTCTCTTGCTATCTTCTACCGTAATTTTCATGCTCACTGCTCTTCTGAACTTGCTAACTGCATACCTACCCCCCTCCCGCGGCCTCGCTGCACAAGACTTTCTACTCATTATCATCCCTATTCTGTCCATCTTCCTAATGCAAGAGTTAATCAGTATCTTTCATCCCTTTCACTGATAAACTCTGGAACTCTCTTCCTGTTTCTATTTTCCACCTTCCTACGAATTAAATCTTTTCAAGAGATGAGAAACAAGACACCTTCCGAATTAAATTGGTCCAACCCCTTTTTATATTCTCTTACTGTCTTCTTTTTAGGGACTGGCAATCAAGCAGGCTTTGTGTTACCACTGTTTGCGGCCATGGCCTCAAAAAGGACCTTTGTGGTCCTTTGTGATGGAAAAAAAAAAAAAAATCAGTTTCTCTCGGAACCCCTAACGACCTCTCGCGGAACCCTCGCAGTCGTCACTGAGGCCACAGGTAATCCAAGAGAAAACAGGAAGTGCCACCCGTCTAGCGAACCCCGCAGGCAGGTTTCCGGGAAGCAGACGTGGACGACGACAAGGAGGTGAGGCGCGCGAGGTGATGGCCTCTTTAGCAGTAGATCACTGTATCCCCCAATGCGAGAGGCGAGAGCATCCACCGACGCCAGTAAGCCGGTGACAGTAGCGTTGATGTCCTGATGAGACTCAACAAGAATAGCAAGAGTGCGCTCGGCGGTGGTGTTGACATTGGCGAGACCGTCGAGGCATGCCTCAAGCGCATCAAAACGTGCTGCAAACGCTGCGCACCGAGACCTCAGACAGGCGACGGCCTCACGAAGGGCAAGAACTTCTGCAGAATCAGTAGGGGGAGAAGCAGGAAATGATGCGGCGGTGCCCGGTGGTGGCCGTGGCAGTGGCGTAGCTAGGTATTTATCATTGGGTGGGCACCTGGGGGGGCACAGCTGATTATGGGGGGGCACTAGATGAGCCGAACAAGCCCATACAGCTGGGGAGTTTGGTGGGGACTGGGGACTTACTTTCACTTACAGTGCCAAGACCCCCCCCCCCTTTGCATATTTTGCATTCTGACCAATATCAAGAGTATATCTGATGTCGTATGGACTATGGAAGGTTATTAGATTTTATTCTAGGAGTGTGTGTTGAGTACTGTAGGGTATCATCCAGTTGCTGATGGAGAACAAAATAAAGCAGTCATGACCAAAAATTCAATACATATATTACCACTTATACAAAATGGAAATAACATAATTGATACTGAAAATAAAGAAAAAGGCTGAAGTTTTAAAGCAGCAGGCAAAGATTTTTTTTTTTTTCCCACTGAGAAAGTGAGAATACTTCTTCCGCAAAATTCTTCTGTTCATGTGGTTCTCAGCAAACTTATCAACAAATACTTCTAAATCAAGGCTTTTAACTCGCCTGCTTTCAATTGACAACGCAGCAAGATTACCTAATCTCTCATTGCCCATTGTATTTCTCAGTGTAGTTTTGATTAATTTCAGAGCAGAGAAGCTTCTCTCTGCTGAAGCTGATGACACAGGTAATACTACATCAATTTTGGCCAGTCTGTAGAACTCAGGAAATGCCTCTTCATATAGACCAAGAATTCTCACTAAATCTAACAGTGATTTGGGCTTTTCACTGTCACTTACATCCTTATAGCGTCATTCTAACATGCGTTTTGCAGAGTGCAGCTCATGGTTAAGATCTTCCTCATTAGCACGAAATAGATGAATAAGTCCAGACATTTTCTCAAAAGATAAGAACTCAGTACTTTGTGGATTCAGTGCCTGTAATGCTTTCATAAGTTCACAAGCTTCATTACTGAAGCGCCTTGTCATTTATGTTAACATATGATCTAGAATAGGATAGAAGTTAATTCGTGTTGAATCCTTAACACTGAAATCAGAGTGTGTGTGCTCCCTGACTGTTTTCCAATAGAATCAGTAACAACAAAATCTTGGTCGGTGGTGACCACTGGGAGTATTTAAATAAAACTATAGATCAAAGAAATATTTAAACACATGTGTAAAAACCGATATATATTCATCCCTTGACGTATATGGCCACATCAACAGAACTTCACAAAATATGTTATTACCTCATTATAAGGCACGAAACCAACTTTAAATGAATTATAAGAATATGTACATAAGAATTTTATGAACAACCACTCGTATAGTATGAACAATCTCCGAGGTCCACAAAAGAAATTCGGAAATTAAAATTCTGGCGGTATGTAGTACTTTTTTCCTTAACCAAAACGACTCCATTGTGTAGACAGTTTATGTTTCCTTGGTGATCTACACATTCTACACTCTGAAGTATCAAAACCATGAGCTGCTGAGTTTCTCTCAACTTCATCCCAAAAAGCATCGGCAGTGGTCGCTGCTGTACAAGGCCACGAATGATCGGTCACTGACTTTGTGTTGTTATGTCTGTTCAGAGAACGCGTATAAGACACGTACAAGAGGGAGACACGTACCAACACAAGGCATTATAGAAGATTTGCAGGGGTAACTGGTGTAATTTAGTTATGTTGGTTGGTGTTAAAAGTGATCAATAGAAAGTATATGCATTTATTTCAGACTCAGAGGTATGTTTCTTTCTTTCAAGCAGAGGAAAAATATTTATTGTATTTGAGGTCGAGGGTACGTCATCAGTAGAAATTATTCATAATACTCCATGCATGCTCCCTCAGTCCTACCTAGTGAAACACGATTCCCACACCATGCACACGGCAGCCGTGGCCAGTGGGTGGGCACCTGGGGGGGGCACCGGCTTCTCGTAGGTGGGCACGTGCCCACCCATGCCCCCCCGTAGCTACGCCACTGGGCCGTGGAGGTGGTGGAGCACGAGGCGATGCGGTGGCAAGGATAGAGGGGGCGGGGCGCGAGCGTTTGCAGGCCAGAAGGCGTGTCATCACGCTCACCACGCATCGCAGCGTCCCGAGCAATCCTCCACTATACAGTCCGGACAGGAGGGCGGGAGTACTCGTCATTGGGCCAGGGGAGGCGGCGGGCGTGTCTCCGGGCTGAGAAAGTGTGGGGGTGGCCGTGGGCGTCGCCATGGAATGCACAGGCGACGCCGGGGCGGGCGTGGGCATAACCGCGGGTGGCGTGGAAGCGATGGGTCCGGCTGGAGTGGGCGCCATAGTGGGTGACACGGGTGCCGGTGTGGGCGAGGGGAGTGCCGCAGATGGCGTGGGAAGAGGCGAGACAGAGACAGGCATGGGCGGCGAGAGTGTAGCCGGGGTGGGAGAGGGATGGGGTCCCGCAGCCTCCTGCCCTAGAATATGCTGTGCCCTCGCCTGCACCTTCCATCTCCGCCTTTGTCGCTTTGTCGACTTATCGTGGTCCACAGTCCCCCGGGAGAGTCGGGTGTCAGGGATATGGTGGAGACTCGCTAATCCCCTCGACCCCTCGGCGTTGGTGTCAAGTGCCCCCGCACCCCCCCCCATGCCGGCCTCGTAGGAAGCGGAGCAGAAAGAAAGGAACCTTGCGGCCCCAGCCGATCACCGCCGCCCTGTAGGCGCCTCCTCCTCCAGGCAGTCGTCGCAGGCGTTCGGGGCAGCGGGGGTTCCAGGCGTGGTGCCCCCCGAAGCAGTTGGGGCATCTGGCGGTCGTGAGCTGCCGGGCCTTATGACGTCTGATGCACTGCTCGGATGCGTGCGCCTGGCTGCAAACGCCACACCTGACGGGGTGTTGACAGCGCCCTTGCAGGTGATTATACCGCTGGCACCGGTAACACCGCAGGGGCTCCCTGTCGTAATGTCGCAGGGAATATTTACCCCAAGGCTCCAGGTCCAGCCTGTCAGGTGCCGCGCCAATCAGTACCTGACGGGTCGGGGCCCTGTCACGGACGGCACGGAGGCGCCCCGCCGAGTTCACGCTGGGATGGTCCCGCACCGCTTCAAGAGGCATGTCGAGCGGGTAGCGCTGGAGGACAGCCTTGGTGTGTCTCTCAGCGGGATCAAGCAACACAAGCCTGGCCAGGGCGTCCCGCTCCTGAGCCAGGCCACACATCCTATCGGTGGCGGCGTCGTCCTTGGGGGTCAGGACGTATTCCCCCTTCAGGTTGGGCCTGACATCCATCTGCAGGCCCGGCAGGTCCCGCTGCAGGGCTAGCACGGCCAGGTAGTGGTTGGCATAGCCTGTCGTACAACCGAGTTTGAACCTCGGCCGCTTGCTGCCCGTGTCAGGTGCTGGCTGACGTCTTTCCCCCTGGCGGTCCACGGTGGACCAATTACCACCCTGGTCCTGAGGGGCGTCAACAGCACTGTCGGCGTCTCCTTCGCCTTGGCGCAGCTCATCCCCATCACCACCACCACCCTGTTCCTGAGGGGCGTCAACAGCACTGTCGGCGTCTCCTTCGCCTTGGCGCAGCTCGGCCCCATCACCCGCCTCCAGGCCAACGGAGGCGTCGCTTGGAAGTGCCCGAACTATGAGCTCCTCCCCACAGGGCGCCCGTAAGACGACCTGCTTGGGCGTGCCGCCCGAGACAACCTCGCAGGACGCCTCGGCAGCAGGCCGCAGCACGGGCGCCGTACCGCGAGGCCGCAGCACAGGTGCCACATTGCAAGTTAAGTCAAGGAAATCAATTTCCGCCACGAAACACGAAACACAACATAGGGAGGGAGCCCCGGACACACCCTCCCAGAACCGAACACCCCTGACCTGACTTTACCCGTATCAGGAGCACGCAGTCGCACGTCTTACTAGAATGACCGACGGGGCGAGACTGCATATCTGGTTGTAGCTTTTAACTGCAAAGAAGTAAAATGGGAGACATTTGAAGGAGGAAATGAAAATACTTGGAGGAGATTTATTGCTGAAACTGACAATGATAAATAACGATGACTCAGTGGGTGACAGAAAACACAAGATATAGGAGAGATGACGAACCAGCAAGACATGACTTTGTGTTAACAAAAGGTATAGACCTAGCAAAAGGGATAAATCATGGGTGCCCCATAGGGAAGAGTGACCATGTAATTTTAGAAATGGAGACGGAAAAGAACATAAAGGATGAAGATAAATAATACAAAAGGAGCAGAAGAGACTTTGGAAAAACTAACATGGAAGAACTGAAAAAGATCTTTGAAGAAATTGACGGGTGAAACAAAGAGTGAATGATGTGCAAGTGAAATATGGTATTTTTCTGGGCATATGATAAAGGAGTTGAAAAACATGTTCCACTATATACACCATGAGAAAAATGAAAACATGAATGGTTTAATGGAAGATGTGAAAGGGCAAAGAGATAAGGGATGAGGCATGGAAAAGAGTGAAGAGAAATCGGACTCAAAGAAATAAGCAGACTATAAATTAGCAAGAAATTTATTTGTGTTCATAAGGAGGAAGGAAGAAAAGAGATATGAGAAGGATACAGCATAAAAGTGCAACGAAGAACCTAAATTGTTTTACAATTTGTCCATGGGTATCATGAGTTGGATGACGCCCTGAACCGCTCGGTCAGGGAGGTCTGCATCATGTCCTTAACATTTTTTATATATTACATTGTTTTCATACCACTATATAATACTAGTTTTTCCATCATTTGTTCTACTTTGGGTCCCTTTATTGAATATATTATGCCTGGCGATGAACTGCCTGGCTGGGTATTTATATCTCACCTGCAGATATGTCTCACACCCTTGATCAGTAAAATTAGATGATTACTGACCGGGTCACCCTGTCTGACATTTTATTTTTAAGACTTGAGAAGACAGTCCTATCCTGAAGATATAAGACAAGAGTGGCGATGTTGTGGCAAACATATAATATAGATAGCGTTACACACACACAACACACACACACACACACACACACACACATATAAAAAAAACACTACGAAGGGGGAACCTCGTTCAGCTTCTCCCACCGGATCTTGTCGCGCGATCTCCCGGGTCCCCAGCTTTGAGTGGGCTGGAATACGGTCCGCAGCCTCTGTGGAAGACGAACACCATGACGGTGTGGATAATATACAGCATGAAACATCAATATTTTATCACTGTAGGTCGTTTTGGTGATCAAAATTATATATATATATATATGTAATGTTCTATGAAAAACGATCAGAGGTTGTTTAGCTTTATGTAATACAAAATGATCCTGTTCTTCCATGAGAGTTCAAGTCGTAGGAAGAAGGTAACATGAGTAGTAAGCATCGTGTTCCACAGATATGCAGCACAAGGATGAGATCAAAGAAAGATGTTATTCACAACAGGCATGGAGTTGAGATGTTTTTTTGATCACTCACCAAATCTATCTTCCAATTTTCGACTGCTAGTGCGGCTTATACCTATGAAAGGTGAGATGATGGTAGGGCTACTTTGTTGGCTCTTTTCCGATTGTCAGAGTACTCCTCAGGCAACTTCCACATAAAGGTAAGCATATGGAATACCTGAATTGTCTTTTTGGTGAGACCTCAAAGCCAAAGTTCTATGTGATATATATATATATATATATATTATATATATATATACATATATATATATATATAATATATATATATATATATATATTATATATATATATATATATAATATATATATATATAATATATATATACGTATATATATCTATAATAATATAAGCGAAAGTGTGTCTGTGTGTGTGTGTGTGTGTGTCCGCGATAAGTTCCGCACCCCCGTGCACATCTTATCATATGGCACATTTTTGGAACCAGCTCGACCAGGGGCACATTATAAGCCCACTAATGGGATGATCCGATCACTTTTTTTTTTTTTTTTTTTTGTAGCCTATTAGCGAGAATTGTGAGAAAAAATATGTGGGTTGCGAGAATTGAGGAAACCTTGATGTAGGGTGATGGGTAATGGGTGAGTGAATGGGTGGGGTGATGGGTAATGGGTGTGGGGTGATGGGTGAGTGAATGGGTGGGGGGTGATGGGTTGGGGGTGATGGGTGATGGGTGAGGGAATAGGTGGGGGGTAATGGGTAATGAGTGAGTGAATGGGTGTGTGGTGATGGGTAATGGGTGAGTGAATGGGTGGGGGGTGATGGGTAATGGGTGAGTGAATGGGTGGAGGGTGATGGGTAATGGGTGAGTGAATGGGTGGGGGGTGATGGGTAATGGGTGAGTGAATGGGTTGGGGGTGATGTGAATGGGTTGGCGTTAATACATACATTTCTACATCCATGATTTCAGGAAAGTTAGAAGGGGCTATCTGGAGAGTCTGTGTTTGGTGGGCCGAAGGCCCACCTAACACAGGTGGTGGGCCGAAGGCCCACCAATAGCCCTCCGCAGGAGCTAGCCAAAAAGTCCGCCCGGAGGGCGGCTTTGAGGCTAGTATATATATATACGTATATATGTTGGTGTACTCAAACAAAGAACTCAAGAAAGGAGAATGTTCGACTGCTTTCAACCTCGTTTGCTTAAGTGAATATATATATATATATATATATATATATATATATATATATATATACATATATATATATATATATATAATATATATATATATAATTATATATATATATATATATATATATATATATATATATATATATATATATATATATATATATATATATATATATATATATATATATATATATAATATCATATATATATATATTATATATCTTGTCGCCTCCGTAGTGTAGTGTTTAGCACGCTTACCTACGAACCTGCGGGCCCTAGTTCGAATCCCGGCCCAGGCAAGTCGGCGGCCAATAAGCTGTTCATCCCTCCTTTTCGGGCTGATAAATGGGTACCTGCGGAAACCTGGGGAAGGTAACTGAAGTAACCCAGACGTCACATTAGCCCTGTGTCCCGTGGTAATAATGGGTTGTCACCCACCACACAGCTCAAAGGCTAATGCGACGGAGATGAGCACCGAGGCCACGCGCAGCATAGCGTATGTCCCCATCTTTATTAGTACTTCTATATAGTAGGCATGCCTGCTTCAAGCTTGCTAACTTTGACCAGCATTATTTGGCGGCCGCTGGACTCACCTGAACGACTGTGTCTCCAGATGTGTGGTAGAGAGAGTGCAGGAAGCAGAGAGGGACAAGGCCGACGGCCACACCGGTCAGGATCCACCCACAGGCTGTACAGGGACAGTAATAACTGATTAGTGTGCAAGGAAGCTAGAGTTAAGCTATCTAGCTCTAGCTGTAAGCTCTCTTGATTCTAGCTTCCTTAGTACTGTGTGTGTGTGTATTCATCTAGTAACTCTAGTTGTATTCATCTAGTTGTATTTTACAGGGCCTGAGCTATGCTCGTATGGCCCCGTCTCCATAGCTACATTTTATCATTCATCCTTAGTGCTTAGTGTTGGCCGAAGCCACCACCTCGGGAGGCGGGTCACAAACCCCGCGGCTAACACACAGTACCACTGCTGGGTGGACAGGGGCTCGGGTTTTAAGAAGACCGCCCGTCTATCTTCGCTCCGCCCGGGGATTGAACCCGGGGCTTCTCGGTTGTGAGCCGAGGGTGCTAACCGCTACACTACGAAGTACCCCATGGTATGTGTGACTGTGTCTGTGTGTGTGATAGACCGGTCGTGCGTGTATGATGGATCTGTTGTGTGTGTGTTTGTGTGTGTGTGTGTGTGTGAAGTGTGATAGACCGGTCGTGCGTGTATGATGGATCTGTTGTGTGTGTGTGTGATAGACCGGCCGTGCGTGTATGATGGATCTGTTGTGTGTGTGTGTGTGTGTGTGATAGACTGGTCGTGCGTGTATGATGGATCTGTTGTGTGTGTGTGATACACCGGTCGTGCGTGTATGATGGATCTGTTGTGTGTGTGTTTGTGTGTGTGATAGACCGGTCTTGCGTGTATGATGGATCTGTTGTGTGTGTGTGATAGACCGGTCGTGCGTGTATGATGGATCTATTGTGTGTGTGTGTGTGTGATAGACCAGTCGTGCGTGTATGATGGATCTATTGTGTGTGTGTGTGTGTGATAGACCGGTCGTGCGTGTATGATGGATCTATTGTGTGTGTGTGTGTGTGATAGACCGGTCTTGCGTGTATGATGGATCTGTTGTGTGTGTGTGTGTGATAGACCGGTCGTGCGTGTATGATGGATCTAGTGTGTGTGTGTGTGTGTGATAGACCGGTCGTGCGTGTATGATGGATCTCTTGTGTGTGTGTGTGTGTGTGATAGACCGGTCTTGCGTGTATGATGGATCTAGTGTGTGTGTGTGTGATAGAGCGGCCGTGCGTGTATGATGGATCTATTGTGTGTGGTGTGTGTGTGATAGACCGGTCGTGCGTGTATGATGTATCTGTTGTGTGTGTGTTTGTGTGTGTGTGTGTGTGTGTGTGTGTGATAGACCGGTCGTGCGTGTATGATGGATATGTTGTGTGTGCGTGTGATAGACCGGTCGTGCGTGTATGATGGATCTGTTGTGTGTGTGTGTGTGTGTGTGTGTGTGTGTGTGTGTGTGTGTGTGTGTGTGTGTACGACGGTCGTGCGTGTATGATGGATCTGTTGTGTGTGTGTGATAGACTGGTCGTGCGTGTATGATGGATCTGTTGTGTGTGTGTGTGTGTGATAGACCGGTCGTGCGTGTATGATGGATCTGTTGTGTGTGTGTGTGATAGACCGGTCGTGCGTGTATGATGGATCTGTTGTGTGTGTGTGTGATAGACCGGTCGTGCGTGTATGATGGATCTGTTGTGTGTGTGTGTGTGTGATAGACCGGTCGTGCGTGTATGATGGATCTGTTGTGTGTGGGTGTGATAGACCGGTCGTGCGTGTCTGATGGATCTGTTGTGTGTGTGTTTGTGTGTGTGTGTGTTTGTGTGTGTGTGTGTGTGTTTGTGTGTGTGTGTGTGTGTTTGTGTGTGTGTGTGTGTGTGATAGACCAGTCGTGCGTGTATGATGGATCTGTTGTGTGTGTGTGCGTGTGTGTTCACATAAAAAAAGGGTCTATTTTATAAACAAATTTAGATGGTCAAAATGCACTAAGTGTTCACAATGTGAAAAAAAAATATATACATATAAATATGGAGAAAGGACACACCAGCATAGATCAGGCCCTGTACTTACGTACACTATAAAAGGTGAATGTGTAGCGGTCTCCCCTACAAACCACTAGGAGGGGAGTATTGTAGCGGTCTCCCCTACAAACCACTGCTCCACAGAGAAAACGTGTGGTTGCAGCCCAAACTATTGTAACTTTTATTTTTATTATGTTTCATTGTTCATATATAATTTTATACCTCTTTACTTTATGTTTTCTTGTGTAACAAGAATTAAATAATATGTAACTCGCTATCTTAGCACACACCCCTTACTCAGCGCGCACTGCATTAGCGCGTTGACCATAGACCAGTATAATATTTATTGTTTAAATCCAAAAGCAACCTTCCACTGGAATCAGATTTTCTCTCTCCAGTTGACCAATTAGCTATTAAACACCCAAGCACAACAATTGGTGACCCCGGAGTGTAGCTATGGTCTTAGGTGGTTTCTAACCTGTGCTATATAAAGAGCACAATTTTCGTAGTGAAAGGACCTGAGTCTTTAGACTCATTCGTCCTAACACTCCTAAGGCAAAAAGCTTAGCCTCCATCATGGGGTTCGCTTCGCTGTGTCTTAGGTCGGGAGAAACTACACTATTATGTGTAGCTGCCACCTAAAAGGTTATCCCCTCCCACCCTGGCACCTTCTGTGCCCCCCTCTGATGCCTTTTTGCGTCATCGGCACGGCCTTATGCGCGTTCTGCGCGGCCCCTGCCCCCTCAGACGCCTTACTGCGTCTTCACCTGCCTGATGCGCACTCTGCGCGGCATCTACGCCCTCTGACGCCTTACTGCGTCCTCAGCGGCCTCATGCGCATTCTGCGCGGCCTCTGCAACCTCTGACGCCTTCCTGCGTCCTCAGCACGGCCTCATGCGCATTCTGCGCGGCCCCTGCTCCCCCAGCGCGGTTTCCCGCGTCCTCAGTCAAAAACCCTACCCCTCAGCCCCGCGGTGTTAGAGTGACTCACTCCACGGTCGCCACTCACCGCCCTGTGGATTACTCATCGCCCTGTGGATTACTCTACTCTTCCGTGGGTTAATAGTGCTCCCACCTGTGTTCAGTGCAGTGACTCCCCGGCGTACAGTTACAATACCACAACATTACTCAGTGCATCACAGTGTTACATTACAGTGCCTTCCCGGACACTCAGTGCCTTAGTGTTCACCGTCCTTCATGGGACGCGTTTACACACCAGTGTCACTTGCGTTAACTGTGGTTCGTTCCCTGAGCCACCGTGGCCCCTGGCCCGTTCACGCCAGCGCCTTCGCCACTCGGTTCAACACCACTCGACTTCACCATGCCTGACAACGACGACCTGCACACTGCAGCAGCAGTGACACTGAGATCGCCACTTCGTCACACCACCACCCGTGACTGCCACCTCGTCACACCACCACCCGTGACTGCCACCTCGTCACACCACCACCCGTGACTGCCACCTCGTCACACCTCCACCTGTGACCGCCAACCCTCAGCGCTGCTCCACCTTCACGACAAACGCTCCAACATAAGGTTCCTGATTGATAGCGGCGCCGATGTTAGTATTATCTCTACGAACCCTACCTCCAATCTTGCATCTCTTCGCCGCTAACGGGACCAAGATACCTGTCTACACACGGCGCACCTTGCAACTCAACCTCTACCTCCGACGTTCCTTCGAATGGACCTTCTACGTCGGGAACGTTTCACAAGCAATCCTCGGAGCAGACTCCCTGAGGCTCTTCAACCTCTTGGTGGACGTCAAGGGTCAAAAGTTGGTTGACCCACTCACCTCCATCTCCTCCACAGCACGACCAGCGCCAGGACACAGCATGCACCTCTCTGTCATCCAAAAGGACCACCAGTTCCCTGACCTGCTTAAATCTTTCCCTACGCTGACTCAGCCTTACTCAGCCAGCTTGCCCGTCAAACACCACGTCACGCATCACATCGAGACCACAGGACCACCAGTACACGCCAAGGCCCGTCGTTTAGCTCCAGAACGCTACCGTCAAGCCAAGGCCGAGTTCGAGTCTCTGATGCGCCAAGGTATTGTGCGGCCCAGCAGCAGCAACTGGTCATCAGCCCTCCACGTCGTCCCCATCAAATCGGCAACAGAACAACAGCAGCACCGCTCCACCACCAAGATCTCGTTCCTCCTCCCTCGTCACTAGGAGGGGAGTATTGTAGCGGTCTCCCCTACAAACCACTAGGAGGGGAGTATTGTAGCGGTCTCTCCTACAAACCACTGCTCCACAGAGAAAACGTGTGGTTGCAGCCCAAACTATTGTAACTTTTATTTTTATTATGTTTCATTGTTCATATATAATTTTATACCTCTTTACTTTATGTTTTCTTTTGTAACAAAAATTAAATAATATGTAACTCGCTATCTTAGCACACACCCCTTACTCAGCGCGCACTGCATTAGCGCGTTGACCATAGACCAGTATAATATTTATTGTTTAAATCCTTTTTTTATATATATGTTGATATTTTGTGATTAAAAGCAACCTTCCACTGGAATCTGATTTTCTCTCTCCAGTTGACCAATTAGCTATTAAACACCCAAGCACAACAAATACAAGTATAGTCTATTATATTTATGATGGTCAAAATACACTATTAGCTGCAATATTTTTTTGTCCCAGTCTAATCCAAATGTCTATACTTGCGTGGAAACCTATTTTTCTTGATATCACTCATACATCTAGTCTTTCTCAATTTGTTCTTGTATCTTTACATATTTCCTGGTTCTCTTTCTGACTGTACGATCATGTCTCCTCTTTTCTACTCCTTCAAATCCTTCATTAGCTTGTATATCATTATCAAGTTTCCTCTTTTTCTTCTTTTTTGTCATGTAAGTAAACCCATTACTCTCTAGTCTTTTCTCATATGACATGTCCAATTGTCCATCAAACTAAACACCATTTTCGTTGCTGCTCTTTGTACTTTTTTTTCCATTTCTATGCGTGTTTTCTTTTATGAAGTGACTGCACATAGGCCGTATACTCCAATCTCTGTCTTATCATTATAGTTATCAACTTACTCGTCGTGTTCTTATATCCATTTAGTGAAAAGCCACTTTAATTTACATTTGATAACATATTGATAAGAGGTCCCAAATATGCAGTGTATGGTTTTCAGGTGACTGTAAGGGGAGGAGGGACTGTGGAAGGGACAGGTGTGTGACAGGGATGGTTGATTGATTGATTGATTATAGTTTTAAGGCGCCGCAACTGCTGGGTTATTGACGCCTGCTTACATAAGATACATGAAAAGTAAAACTAAAAAACAAAATTTACGATAAAATAAAAATATTTAAAATAACAAAATACAGAAAAGAACAATAGTACATTAAAAACATTAATAAGTGAATATTAAAAACATCATAACTTGTTGAGAAGGCCAGCCTTCTCAATAAAGGTATGGACTTCATGTCCCGGAGAGAAACACCTCTCTCTCAATGCCAGGGAGAGACGGTAGGCACCGTCCGACCCCCGACACCGGGACAAAAATTGCGCACGTAGGTCCCCAAGACTGGGACACTCGACCAGCAAGTGCCGCACAGTTAAGGGGACCAAACAATCATGACAGTAAGGAGGGTGGCCCCCCTCCATGACGAACCCATGAGTATATAGAGTGTGACCAATACGCAATCGTGCCAAGGCAGTCTCCCATCTTCGGGAGAGACCGCAGTAGCTCCAGTCCTCGATACTTTGGCGGATGGCGCGCAGTTTATTTTGCCCTATAGTAATCCAACGTTCCTGCCAACTGTTGTGAACTGATCTATGAATTGCCAAGCGCAGGTCCGTAGCCGGCACTGCAAAATGTGATAGAGCTGGTCTTCTAGCTGCAGCTTTTGCCAAGGCATCAGCTTCCTCATTACCGGCAACACCTACATGTGCCGGTACCCAACAAAAGCTGACCGTCCGGCCTCGCCTCTTGAGCAGATAAAGCCATTCCAGGATGGCATTGACCAGCGAATGGGGAGAGTTAAAATTACACAGTGATTGAAGAGCACTACAAGAATCACTAAAAATTGTAAAAGAGATATCCGGAAGAGTAAGAATAGCCATGAGAGCATATAAAATAGCACTTATTTCAGCCGTAAAAACAGATGAAACACTTGAAGGCTGACGCCTTGTTAAACGAGGGAATACGACACCGTATCCAACTCCTTCGTCTGATTTGGAACATCAGTAAGACAGGGACGACTTGATGTGTGAAAGTGGTTAAAACTGCACTAGTGAATACCTTAGAGAGCGGAACGTT
>JACEEZ010014447.1:0-30000 GCA_016584305.1 Chionoecetes opilio
GGGGGGGGTTGAGGGAAAGGTGGGGTAATGGATGTAATAAAAGCGAAAGTGTGTCTGTTGTCGTCTGTCTGTTGTCTGTCTGTGTGTTGTGTGTGGTGTGTCTGGTTAGGTCCGCCCCGTGGCACAATCACCTCATATGGCACTTTTTTGGAACCGGGTTGGACCAGGGGAAGGTTTTAAGCCCAACTATGAGATGATCCGATACTTTTTTTTTTTTTTTTTTAGCAGCCTATTAGCGATAATGTGAAAAAAAAGTGGTTGCGAGAATTGAGGAAACCTTGATGTAGGGTGATGGGTAATGGTGAGTGAATGGGTGGGGTGAGGGTAATGGGTGGGGGGGAAATGGGTGACTGAATGGGTGGGGGGTGAGGGGGTTGGGGGTGATGGGTGATGGGTGAGGGAATAGGGGGGGGGATGATGGGTAATGGTAAATATAAGCGAAAGTGTGTCTGTCTGTCTGTCGTCTGTGTGTGTGTGTGTGTGTGTGTGTGTGGTGTGTGTGTGTGCTGGTATAGGTTCCGCCCCGTGGCGCAATCACTCATATGGCACTTTTTTGGAAACCCGGGGTTTGACCAGGGGAAGGTTTTAAGCCTAATCATGAGATGACCCGATCACTTAAAAAAAAAAAATTAGCAGCCTATTAGCGATAATTGTGAAAAAAAGTGGGTTGCGAGAATGAGGAAACCTTGAGTAGGGTGATGGGTAATGGGTGAGTGAATGGGTGGGGTGATGGGTAATGGGTGTGGGGTGATGGGTGAGTGAATGGGGTGGGGGGTGATGGGTTGGGGGGTGATGGGTGATGGGTGGGGGAATAGGTGGGGGGTGATGGGTAATGGGTGAGTGAATGGGTGGTGGTAATGGGTAATGGGTGAGTGAATGGGTGGGGGGGATGGGTAATGGGGTGAGTGAATGGGGGGGGGGTGATGGGTAATAGGGTGAGTGAAGGGGTGGGGGGAATACTACATTTCTACATCCATGTTTTCAGGAAAGTTGAAGGGGCTATCTGGAGAGTCTGTGTGGTGGGCCGAAGGCCCACCAAACACAGGTGGTGGGCCGAAGGCCCACCCCAATAGCCCTCCGCAGGAGCTAGCCAAAAAGTCCGCCCGGAGGGCGGCTTTGCGGCTAGTATAAAATATTTATATATATATATATATATATATATATATATAAAATATATATATATATATATATATATATATATAGATAAGATATATAATATAATAAAATATAATATATATAATATATATATATTATAAATATATATATATATATATATATATATAATATATCTCAATGATCCTACCTATAATGTATATTTGTTTTACTTATCGACTTCGCTATTATCATTTGTATTATATTATTATTATTACTTTTATTATTTTACTATTTTTTACTATTATTATAGTTATTATTATATTACTATTATTACTATTATTAATTATTAGAGTAGTATTATAAATATTATTACTATAATCTTTTGATTTTTCATCTTCATTCTTTTCTCATTATCTATATCCCTATTACTTATAGCCTCCCCCTCCCCTGGAAGGGAGGAGGAGGGGGAGGAGCCTGAGCCTACTACTTGCTCCTTTTTTTTATCCTCTTTACAAAATCTGCAGCGTGTAGCCTAAGAAATCCTCCCTTATAGATTATTCTTTGTGTATTTGAGAGAGAGAGAGAGAGAGAAGAGAGAGAAGAGGGGAGAGAGAGGAGAGAAGAGAGAGAGGAGAGAGAGAGAGAGAGAGAGAGAGAGGGGAGAGAGAGAGAGAGAGAGAGGAGAGAGAGGAGAGAGAGGGGAGAGAGAGAGAGGGGAGAGAGGAGAGAGGGGAGAGAGAGAGAGAGAGAGAGGAGAGAGAGAGGGGGAGAGAGAGAGAGAGAGGAGAGAGAGAGGGGGAGAGAAGAAGAGAGAGAGAGAGAGAGAAGAGAAAAAGGGAGAGAGAGAGAGAGAGGAGAGAGAAAAGAGAGAGAGAGAGAGAGAGAAGAGAGAGAAGAGAGAGGAGAGAGAGAGGAGAAGAGAGAGGAGAAAAGAAAAGGAGGGGAGAGAGAGGAGAGAGAGAGAGAGAGAGGGGATTTGAAAACTCAGTATAAAAAAAAAAAAAGGGAGCGAAAAAATTGCTAGAAAAAACACTATTTACCAATGAAAAATTTTTTCAATGAAAAAAATTTGTGAGTGCAAAAACGAGGACAAACAACACATAAAACAATAAACAAAAAAAAAAACCCAAAACAAAAAAAAAAAAGGAAAAAAAAAAAAGAAAGTAAGAACCAGGTGGAAAGTAAAGAAAGAAGTAAAGAGGTAAGGAGTTTCGTTCTACTGTTATTTTTCGTATTACCAAATTTCTATCAATTTCGAGTCCCGAATACATGTTTACTGGTTCTGGTAATGGAGCTTCGTCTTCTTTAATAAAAACCGCATTAAAGAATCATTGAGTACGAACGCCCATACTCTTATTATCATTTACCAAGTTTGTATTCTTATCTTTCAGGGCCCAATACTCGTTTTGACGTTTTTTTACTGCGAACGTATTAAAAGAACCTTTTCGGGTTTGTTTTTGGTTTCCCTTTTGCAATTTTTTCCAATACTCGCGCTTTTAGATTTAATTAACCTTTGCAACGACGTTTTACGTCAGGGGGTATTCTCTAGAATCGCAGTCCGCATTTGATCGCTTGTAAACTTATACAGCTCCGCGCTTACTGCCAATGATTTGTGAATCTCATTAGTCATCCAACAGGGTCTTGTTTGTTATTCAAACGTTTTCTTACCATGGGAACATGTTTTTCAACCATTTATTGGAGTTTATTTGTGAATAAAGTACACATGTTTTCGGCGTTATTACCATTTAGTATGTAAACCCAATCAGCTTCCCCTTAGTACCTGCTGATCTTCGTGAAATCTGCTTTATTGTAAATGGGAAAACTAATAACCGATTTTCTGTATGTCTACATTGCAATTTTATGCCGCATTGATTAACCTGTGATCACTGTTTGCCAATGTTCACCTATATCGCAGTAATCAATCAGATCAATGTCGGTAGTGAAAAACTAAATTTAGGATACTATTATCCCTGTAGGCTGGGTGGACCCCCTGTTTTAAAATATACTTCGTTTCCATATCAAGCACACGCATACCTTCTCTATCAGCAGAATATTATTCCAGTTTATACGAGGTAGGTTAAAATCTAACACATATAATTGTATCGTTATTATTGTTAACTTTGGGACTGATATTTCGTCATACAGGAGGCAATTTACTTCCGCATTTGATTTGGGAGGACGATATATTGTCCCAATAGTTAGAAATTTTACCGTTTGGGCTTAATCTTTACGTAGACTGAGTCGTAATGATCTTTATTTAACTGTATCGATTTCGATGGCTTGCAAATTATCTTTAATGTAAAGAATGACAACCTCCACCTGCTTAGGGCGTACGACAATTTAGGAATTTTCTTATAGCCTGGAATGGCTTTTTCAGACAATAAATGTTTATCTATTGTGTGAACCAACTCTCAGTGATACTAACGATATCGGCGTTCGGCAACAACGTATGCTAATAATTCGTTCCGCTTTAAAATAATTTCAGCATTTGTGTAGAGTAATTTAAGCTCCCTAATAGTTTTGGTAACCTTGATGAGGGTTTACCGGCAGGGTGTCTAGGGTCCCCGTAACAGAGCGCTTGATTAAGTTACTTTTATTAGTATTTGCGGAAAAAGGAACGTGACCAGCGGTTTCTGAGGAGGAGGAAGAGGAGGAGGAGGAGGAGGAGGAGGAGGAGGAGGAGGAGGAGGAGGAGGAGGAGGAGGAGGAGGAATACAAGGAATAACAGACACCCGGAGACCTATTGGTCCATAACGAGGGTATCTGTTGTACTACATACTACTAACTATCAACTACATGTAAGAGGACAGGGTTTGGGAAAAATTCCATGTCCCTAAAGAAGATAGGAACATGGAAGTTCGTAGGGAGAATGATAGGATATGAAATATGCTAACTACAACTACCCCTAACACTAATCGATCCAGGGGACTAAATATGAATTCGCAGGGGGACTATCAATACCCCTTTTCTTTTCTGTGCGCGTCAAGTCTGTTTTTAAATGTAGTTATTGTGGTGGCTTCGACAACATTGCTGGTAACTTGTTCAATCGATCAACAACTTAACATTGAAATAATTTTACGTAGATCTGTGATGCAACGTTGACCGTTTAGTTTTAAAACCCTTATTCTTGTTGTCACTTGAGGAGAAAGCTCGAATAGGTTCTCTTGATTAATGACATCAAATCCTTTTAGGATCTTAAAGGTTCTATCAAGTCCCATATGTAGATATGTTTATTTTCATGTTTTTTTGCCTATGATTTGATGTATAGTTATTCTTTCACTTTTTTTTATCACGCTTCAAAGAAGTTACTGAAAAAGACATAGACAGAATATAGCATAGATATTTAAAAAAATATAAAATTCAGACATAAAGAAACAATGCTAGACGCTTTATTCTCGGATCTAACGAAGACAAGGATAGATTTCGGACGCTATAAATATCTATGAAAATACAAAAACCACTAAAAAAGCCCCTTTCACTAATGGCGCCAGGCGCCAATTTTTACGAATTGTAGATCACTACAGACTTTTATGCGCCACTAAAGAAGCATGCCACATAGTATTTATATGTACCTGTCTTTAGTGGCACATTCAAATTAGTAGTAATGCTAAAATTCGTAAATATATGGCGCCTGGCGACATTAGTGCAGTGGGGACTATAGTGTTATTGACGGAAGCAAGAGCCACATACATATAATCTAAGCCTCTACAGTCTTCATCTTCTATATATAGTTATTTCAATAGCCTGTGTGTGGTTGCCCGCAATGGACTAAATATGCCATTAATCCAGTCCATAACAATGACTAGTGTGAATGTTCTAAGAATTAAAACCATTGTGTAGCGGAGAGAACAAGAGAGAGAGCGAGAGAGAGAGAGAGAGAGAGAGAGAGAGAGAGAGAGGAGAGAGAGAGAGAGAGAGAGAGAGAGAGAGAGAGAGAGAGACGAGAGAAGAGAGAAGAGAGAGAGAGAAGGGAAGGAGAGAGAGAGAGGAGATGAGGAGAGAGAGAGAGAGGGAAAAGAGAGGGGAGAGAGAGAGAGGGGAGAGAGGAGAGAGAGAGAGAGAGAGAGAGAGGAGAGAGAGAGAGAGAGGGGAGAGAGAGAGAGAGAAGAGGAGAGAGAAAAGGGGAGAGAGAGAGAGAGAGGGGAGAGAGAGAGAGAGAGAGAGAGAGAGAGAAGAGAGGGGACAGAGAGAGGGAGAGAGAGAATGTGTGTGTGTAGCCTAATGATTGAATAACAGGTAATTACATGATCCCACAAGATTTATTCAGTGCAAAATCCATATTCGCCTCGATCAATGCTGCTTTGTACAAGGTTTCAGTCAGGCCAACACGGTACCAAAACAACAACAAAGTACGATTACCATTAAAATCCTTCGTTATTTAGTCTATATAAAAAAACGTTAAATTTAGGGGTTTATTTTCCCAGTTTGTATTGTTCCGTTTGTCTAGTTTAGTGTTAGTGTTAGTGCTAGTTAGTTTTTAGTTAGTGTTTTATTTAGTTTAGTTTTCGTACGTAGGTATTTTGTATATAAAAAAAAATCGTAAATTTTCGTATTTGGTATTATGAAAAAAGTGTATGCAGCGATGCAATAATATATATATAAAATATATATATATATAATATATATATAATATAATAAAATTTATATATAATTATATAAATATATAATATATTTTATAATATATATATAATATAATATATATATATATATATATAATATATATTATATATAATGCACTCAGTTATGAGCGCATACCTCCGGTCGAGGAGGTATTGGGGTTCATTGGTCGCCATGGTACAGTTGGGCAATAGATTTCATCCAAATTAAATCAGGTTCTTTTATACCCAAATAGACTTGGTATACCAAGTTTGGTCCAAATCTATTCGTAACTTTTCGAGAAATCCTGTACACTGACAAACAGACAGACAGACAGACAGACAGACAGACAGATCGGGGTGAAAACATAAACCCTCCAACTTCGTTGGCGGAGGTAAAAATCTGATTATCCATTTACATATTTTTCGTAATGTATGTTGTATATAAAAAAAACCAGTTAAATTTCGTGCTTAGTATTACAAAAGAAAAAAGTATCATGAAGCCATGCAATAGAGAGAAAAGTTAATAATATTTTGACCCGTAAATAATGGCGTTTCTTGCGTCCTCCTCCGCCTTTGCCCTAGGGACGCCAACACGCAGGTACGTAATAAACAAGTGATATTTCCCTATTTCAGTGCATAATAGGGACCAAATCACGCCCGGAGAGGCCGGGCAAACTAACAAAGCCTTCCTGATTCCCTAGACATATCGAGATAATCCGAATGGGAATGAAAATAGAAGAAAATGAGGAATAATGTGAATAGCTGATACCCAAAGACCGAAACACACACGTAATTCTTATTTTTATCCTTATTTTCGTAATTTATCGTTGCTTTTTAGTATTTCTTGCTTTACGAGAATCCAGAGGTGATAGTGGGATGTCTAGTGATCGATGTGTTAACTGTGGCGTCAGGAACCATAATCATGTAGTGACTTGTAGTCTATAGGAACTACTTACCATCGAGGGCGGAGTGTTGGCGGCGGCGCAGGTGTGTTGCGCATAGCCAGGGAGTCGCCGCACCCAGGTATTGCATCACATTTACTTTAGATTTCTACAGGAAGGTCAATGGGGAGTTTTCAAAGCTAAGCCGCCAGATGTCTCTCGCGCATCTCACATCCACTGCCCTTTGAGCGTGAATGATCTATCATTTACCGTAAACTCCCTGTACTTTTTCGGGACATATCAGAATTACCCTTCAATACAACAACTGAAACAGTTCTTAATAAAAAATGTAGTTTATCATTTTATTTTTCAGCACTTGAAGAAAATATTGGCAAAACATAGAATACTTGAAAACTCAATTTCTTAAAATCGTCATTTCATGGAAACACTGCACGTGCTAAACAGATAATAGTATGCACAGTCGAGAGAGAGAGAGAGAGAGAGAGAGAGAGAGAGAGAGAGAGAGAGAGAGAGAGAGAGAGAGAGAGAGAGAGAGAGAGAGAGAGAGAGAGAGAAGAGAGAGAGAGGAGAGAGAGAGAGAGAGAGAGAGAGAGAGAGAGGAGGAGAGAGAAGAGAGAGGAGAAGAGAGAAGAGAGAGAGAGAGAGAGAGGAGAGAGAGAGAGAGAGAGAGAGAGAGAGAGAGAGAGAGAGAGAGAGAGAAGAGAGAGAGAGAGAAGAGAGAGAGAGAGAAGAGAGAGAGAGAGAGAGAGAGAGAGAGAGAGAGAGAGAGAGAGAGAGAGGAGAGAAGAGGAGAGAGAGAAGAGAGAGAGAGAGAGAGAGGAGAGAGAGAGAGAGAGAGAGAGAGAGAGAGAGAGAGAGAGAGAATGAGAGAGAGATTCAGATTCAATACTTTTATGCACAATTGAATTACATTTGTGAAAAAGACTGTTTCAGGAGAACAGTCGTATCCCAGTATACACAGTATTAGCTGATGATAAAACAAGTACAGCGATATGAGTGACAAAGTTGTAGAGTTGCAGTGAGCTAAACAGATAATAGTATGCACAGTCGAGAGAGAGAGAGAGACTGAGAGAGAGAGGAGAGAGAGAGAGAGAGAGAGAGAGAGAGAGAGAGAGAGAGAGAGAGAGAGAGAGAGAGAGAGAGAGAGAGAGAGAGAGAGAGAGAGAGAGAGAGAGAGAGAGAGAGAGAGAGAGAGAGAGGAGAGAGAGAGAGGAGAGAGATGGAGAGAGAGAGAGAGAGAGAGAGAGAGAGAGAGAGAGAAGAGATGAGGGAAACGAGAGGAAAACGGATGATGAGAGAGATAAAGAGAAGATCGAGAGAGAGAGAGAGAGAGAGAGAGAGAGAGAGAGAGAGAGAGAGAGAGAGAGAGAGAGAGAGAGAGAGAGAGAAGAGGATGAGGAGAAAGAAGGAAAACGGAGATGAATGAAGAAAAGATAAAAAGGAAGATCGAGAGAGAGACTCGGTAGAAGGGAGTAGATGAAAATGATATGAATGAGAATGAGAATGAAATTAGGAAAAAGCTCGGAAGATGTGGACGAAGTTTACTGGATTGTCTATTTCAATGATATTTAAAAATATTCAATTGAAAATTTCAGGAATTTTCTTTCTTTAGGAATATGTGTTTTCTGAGCATTACGTGTTTTTCAGATAAATAGTAATGAGCAAGNAGATGAGGAGGGGGAAAAAAAAAAAAAAAAAAAAAGGGGGGGGGGGGGGGGGAAAAGGGGGGAAAGAAAAACGGAATGAATGAGGAAAAGATAAAAAAAGGAAGATCAGAAAAGGAGGGAGAGAGAGAGAGAGAAGAGGAGGGAGAGCGAAGAGAGAGAGAGAAAAAGGGGGGGGCAGAGGGGGAACCTCGGTCAACCAGGCATGTACCGATATATTTCAATGATATTTAATGATATATATCATATGAAATTTTCAGAAAATTTTGCTTTTTTTCTGGATATGATGTGGTTTTTTTTCTTGAATGTTTACTTGGATTGTTTTTTCAGAAATAATATTAAAAATGCTTCAATTTGATACCCAATTTGGTGTTCTATCCCAATTGTAACAAAAGTCTCAGGTGAAAAAAAGTCTGGCGGAAGGCAAAATTAGGCGCTTTTCTACTGTCGCGGGCTTAATATCTTGAGGTCCAATGAGGCAAAGGTTTCTGACATTTAACTCAAAATAGTTGTCATTTTCGGATTTTTTAGGTCAAAAAGCATGGGAAACCTTGCAGGGGGGTATAAAAATAGGAAAACATTGTTTTCTGAACAGGTCTAACCTGCTATTTGTCCTCCTCCTCCTCCTCCTCCTCCTCCTCCTCCTCCTCCTCCTCCTCCTCCTCCCCCTCCTTCTCCTCCTCCTCCTCCTCCTCCTCAAAACTATTAAAGAACTTAAATTACTATATACTAATGCAAGAAGCATTATTTTATAGCGTAACGAACTAATAGCATACGTTGTTGCCGAAACGCCAGATATCGTTAGTATCACTAGGAGGTGGTCCAACACAAAAGATAAACATTTATTAGCTGAAATAGCCATTCCAGGCTATAAGACATTCCTAAATTGTCGTACGCATAAAGCAGGTGGAGGTGTCATTCTTTACATTAAAGATAATTTGCAAGCAATCGAAATCGATAAAGTAAATAAAGATCACTATGACTCAGTCTACGCAAAGATTAAGCTAAACGGTAAATTGCTAACTATTGGGACAATATATCGTCCTCCCAGATCTAATGCGGAAGTCGATGGCCTCCTCTATGACGAGATACAGTCAGTTATCAACAATAATAACGACACAATTATATGTGGAGATTTTAACATACCTCGTATAAACTGGAATAATAATTTTGCTGAGAGAGAAGGTACGCGATTGCTTGATATGGTAAACGAAGTATATTTAAAATCAGGTGGTCCGTGAGCCTACAAGGGATAATAGTATCCTAGATTTAGTTTTCACTACCGACATTGATCTGATTGATTACTGCGATATAGGTGAACATTTGGCAAACAGTGATCACAGGTTAATCAGATGCGGCATAAATTGCAATGTAGACATCACAGAAAATCGGCTATTAGTTCCCAATATAATAAAGCAGATTTCCGAAGATCAGCAGGGTACTAAGCGAAGTTGTTTGGGGTTGACCTACTAAACGGAATAACGCCGAAAACATGTGTAATTTATTCACAAATAAACTCCAATGGGTGGTTGAAAAACATGTTCCCATGATAAGGAAACGTCTAAATAACACAAACAAACCCAGTTGGATGACTAATGAGATTCAACAAATCATTGGCAGTAAGCGACGAGCGTATAAAGTTTACAAGCGATCAAATGCGGACTGCGATTCTAGGGAATACAATGACGTAAAACGTCGTTGCAAAGGATTAATAAAGACTAAAAAGCGCGAGTATGAAGAAAAAATTGCAAAGGAATCCAAATCAAACCCGAAAAGGTTCTTTCAATACGTTCGAAGTAAGAAAAACGTCAAAAACAAGTATTGGGCCACTGAAAGATAAGAATAACAAACTTGGTAAATGTAAAAGAGCATGGCATTCGTACGCAATGAATACTTTAATGCGGTATTTATTAAAGAAGACGAGCTCCATTACCAGAAAACCCGTAAATGTATGCGGGACTCGAAAGTGATAGATTGGAAATAGGAGAGATAACAGTAGACGAAATATCAAAGTATTTGCAGAAACTCGACCCAGCAAAATCCGTGGGGGTGGACGAAATTTCGCCGCGATGACTTTGCGAATGTCACAGTCAACTTTCGCTTCAATTAAAGATTATTCTCAATAAATCGCTAATGGACAAATATGTTCCTAGTATGTGGAAATTAGCTAATGTGACACCGATATTCAAGAAAGGGTGTATAAGCCTCGCAAGTAATTATCGCCCAATTAGTCTAACGTCTATGATTGTTAAACTATTTGAGATATTATTGCGGGATAAAATAGTGTCTTTTCTCGATGAAAATAACTCAATACTAAACTCCCAGCATGGCTTTCGAAATAAAAGATCCTGCTTAACAAACCTACTGGATTTTTTTAATATCATTTATTCAAACTGGGACGCTAAAATTCCCTCGGATGTAATATACCTTGATTTTCAGAAAGCCTTCGATACAGTTCCCCATAAGCGACTGTTGCCCAAGCTAAGGGCACATGGCTTAGGAGCGCAATTATGTTCATGGATTGGCGATTGGCTTTCAAATCGTAAACAACGGGTAGTAATAAATGGCGAGGCATCTGATTGGCTAGATGTTACTAGTGGGGTGCCTCAGGGCTCGGTCTTGGGTCCTGCTCTTTTTCTGATATATATCAACGATCTGGACTGCGGACTTGTATCTAAAATATCGAAATTTGCAGATGACACCAAATTAGGCGGTAAAGCATATACTAGAGAAAACTGCGAACTCATACAAAGTGATCTCGACAAACTATCAGAATGGAGTAATAAATGGCTATTAAAATTCAATTCCGATAAATGTAAAGTAATGCATATAGCCAACGATAACCTCAAATATAACTATCAAATGCAAAATAAATCGTTAACTGAAGTACAACAGGAAAAGGATTTAGGTGTCATCATCAGTAATGATCTGAAAAACAGTCCGCATTGCCTAGCTGCCAGTAAAAAGGCATATATGATGTTGGGCTTTATTAAACGCAACTTTGAACATAAACCTCCGAAAGTAATGATACAATTATACACGTCCTTGGTTAGGCCGCACTTGGAATATGCCGTTCAATTCTGGTCGCCATGTTTTCGTAAAAGATCAAGCCTAATTGGAATCTGTGCAAAGAAGAGCAACCAAACAAATTCCCATCTCTGCGAAATTCATCTTATTGAAGAGAAGACTGCGGAAACTTAATATGTTTTCCTTAAAGGAAACGAAGAATGCGGGGAAATTGATAGAAACCTTTAAGATCCTAAAAGGTTTGATGTCATTAATCAAGAGAACCTATTCGAGCTTTCAACTCAAGTGACAACAAGAAAATATGGTTTAAAACTAACGGTCAACGCTTGCATCACCGATCTCCGTTAAAAATTATTTCAATGTTAGAGTCGTTTTATCGATGGAACAAGTTACCCGCAAATGTTGTCGGAGCCGCAACCCAAAAACTACATTAAAAACAGACTTGACGCGCACTGTAAAGTAAATTGGTATTGATTGTGCGAATTCATATCTAGTCCCCCGTATCGATTAGTTGTAGTGGTAGTGGTAGTTGTAGTTAGTATTTTTCATATCCTATCATTCTGCACTATGAAACTTCCATGTTCCTATCCTCTATAGGTGGTTTTTTTCATTCCTATGTAATCCTATGTTTAAAATTTCCTTTCTTCCAATTTTTTTCCTTTTTTCCCTTCCCCTTTCCCTTTTCCTTGACTCTGTGAACCACCACCTCATCGTGTAAACACACTGGAGTGAGCTCCAAGAAAATCTTGAATTTCACCTAATTTGAAGTGACTAACGACGCTTGTGAGTCTAAGACTGTGCACTAAGAAGTCTAGGAATACATAACGTGAAGAACAAAGTGATTTTAAACTCACGTTGTTGAGATACTTAGACTTAAAGTAAGAGAGGTTCCGATTTGGGCCCTCTAGTGACCACAATAGTGAACCAAAAAGTGAATCAAGCAGTGAAGCAAACAACACTCTTACAAACTTTACGGTCTCACCAAGATGGAGCGTGATGAATTCTGGCTCTTTTGGATAATAAAAGAAACTTTTTCAACGATGCCCTTGATCGTATGGAGAAGACCTGTACGAAGGCTCAAGAAAGACGAGAAAAAAAGAACCAATGAAGTCATCACCAGCTTGGAATTCACCCAAGCGAAACTGGATGAAGCTTTGACAAAACTGAAGCAGGCATCGGACGAGAGGAATGACTACGCAAAACGGATTCGGGTACTTACTAAGGAAACCCAAAGACTTCAAAGCAGGATATCAAACGAATCTCAAAATGGACTACCCTGACGATCAAAGTCGACGTAATAATCTGCGTATTGTTGGTATCTCTGAGGAGCCGGAGAAAATTGGGAGCAGTGCCAAAGAAAATCACCAAGATCATAAAAGAACAATTGGACATTCCTGAAGTAAATATTGAGCGAGCACACCGGGGTTGGGAAGTTCACCAGCAGCGGTCGCGGGACATCGTTGCCAAGTTCGCTCGGTTCCCGGAGCGTGGGGCAGTTTTTCCGAGCACGGCGCAAACTTAAGGGAACGAATATCTACCTCAATGAAGACTACTGCCCTGGAACAGTGGATGCTCCGGCGTAAGCAAATGGATACCATGAGAGAACCAAAAAAAAATGGGAAGCAAGCTTTCTTCAATACCGCACCCTGGTTGTGAGAGGATTTTAGTGGGGGTGAGAGAGGTGGGGGGGGCAGGCAGGCGGGTGAGGGACAGTTACCATCTACGCCCCGTATGCCGCAACGGACCCCACCCACACCCCCCGTGGGTTCTCCAAACGCGTACTGCTACCACGACAACTGCCAGGGGACACCACCACCAGTACTACAACATCTATCACCACCCCCCCCAGTATGACATGGAGTGCACTGGCTCGTCCCTAAACCGGCAAGGAGTAGTGGCGATGAGGAGCTGCAGGGTCTACAGCGCTATCTCAACGCCCCAAGAACCCGCAATCAGACAAGGGGCAACTGCGTGACAGGAGTCATCTACTTCCTACAAGCCCTAATAAGTAAATACTAAAGCTACATAATTTAATCTTATACCGCATTATTTTAAAGCATTATGTCTAATAATTATAATCATGTTTTACCTTTTTTCAATATCAACGATGTAGACTTTTCATTTAAATCTGAATTTCAATCAAAGAGAGAATATTCCTTTAGAGATGCTCGAAAAGTTGGCACGAATCCCTTTGAAGTTGAATATGACACTTATAAAATTGATACTAACCCTGATAGTTTTCTACTTGATTATGTAGATTACAATTTCCTGATGCAATTATTTCTTTTTAGATGTTTAAATTTACTTGCAATGCATAGTTTGCCTAAAGAAACATTTTCCATTTTTTCTTACAATATCTGCAGCATTCCTTTACATTTGAATGAATTTATAGATGGATGCATCACTTCATTAGACCACTCTTTTGATGTTATTAGTTTGTGTGAACGAGGCTCACACCTATATCAACATTTGTATAATATTCCCCAATACACTATGTACTCTAACAGTCTTACTAGACAAAGTGGAGGATTTTACTTATACCTGAAGACATGCTAGGGAAGTTTAAAAGAACTGATATGACTATGAAAATGAATGCAGGGAAACAATATTTGTGGAGGTGTGTGACCAGGTTCATTTAACTTTTATTGTTGGCAACATATATAGGAGACCCCATTCTGATGCTAGAGTATTCTTGATAAAGTTTGATGAAATGCTCACGAAAATAAGTAATGAAAATAAAATAGCATACATTTCTGGAGTTTTTTAATCTAGATCTTTTAAAGTCGGACCAAAATAGGTCTGTTTTCTGAACTAATTTATTAAGTAATTCAAAGCATTTCTTTAACATAATTACAAAACCAACAAGAGTTCCCAGTTCCACTGAAAACTATTATTGATCACATTGGTCTAACAACATTAGGCGTAATATTTTAAATGGATTATTTTATGACACTACATCTGATCATTTTCCTGTATTTTCGAATTTCTATCTGAAGACTCAACAAACGATAGTGATCAGTCATTCAATATTTCTTTAGGAATTACTCTACTGAACAGATGGATGTTTTTTAGAAAATTTTTTAATTAATACTAATTGGGACTTAGTTTTGCTTCAAAAACTAAAATGTAGGGTTACAGTAATTTTCTAACTATTTTCTGCCTTGTTTCAACAATCATTTCCCATTAATAACTAAAAAAGTGACCCCAAACATGTACGTAACCATTATAACCCCAGATATAGTTTAACATGATTAAAGAAAAATAGGGCCAAAGGAAATATGCAAAACACCCCCATTACGTATGGGGCAGTGTATCGCAGACTCAGCAAACCAGGTAACCAGCAGAATAAACGCTGCACGAGCTCCCTACTATCAAATAAATTTGTATGAAAATTCGGGCCAAATCAAAACACTTGGAAAGTAATAAATGAATTTTTAAACCAAAAAAAGAAATAAAAAGCTTGTGTATGTTTTATTGAATGACCGTGAAATTACTGATCCTTGTGAAATAGCAAACAACTTCAATAATTATTTTGTGAGTATAGGAAGTAAACTAGCGGAGGATAAACAAACAGTCAGATTTTCACGAAATTACAAAATAGACAGATAGAAACATTTGCAATTACCCTGTTACAGAAAATGAAATTTTAGAAGTTATTAATACTCTCCATGACTCTTCACCGGGCTGTGACGGGGTACCTATGAAATTGATTAAGGAAAATCGCAACTCTGTTATCTCCCCCTTTTTTTGCAAGTAATTAATTCGTCTTTTTTAAGTGGTATATTTCCAGATGCAATGAAAGTTTCAAAAAGTTACCCCAATATATAAGGCTGGGAAAATAGAAGAGAACTTTAAAAACCACAGACCAAATTTTAGTACGACCTCATTAGTAAAATTTCTGAAAATTAATGTGCATAAGAATATATAACTTTGTCAAACCCACAACAATTAACAGAAGCACAGCATGGATTCAGACAGGGCAAAATCCACAGAAACAGCACTTATCTCATTCACTAACGATAAATTTGGGCATCTTTTGACAAAAAAATTATACTGTAGCAACATTTTTTAGACTTATCCAAGGCTTTTGACACAGTGGATCACCATATCCTATTAAACAAATAGAGCATTACGGCATCGAGGAACAACGAACAGATGGTTTAATTCATATCTAGGTAATCGTAAGCAGTATGTCCAGTACAACAACATGCTTCATCTACTCTAAACATTTCTTTGGTGTGCCTCAAGGATCCATATTGGGACCCTTGGGTTTTTCCTTTTTTATATTAAACGACATTACAAATTTTAGCACATCATTAAAATTCATTTTATTTGCAGGCGATTGCACATTATATAAAAGCCACCCAGAAATTACGCGTTTTTGATGTCAACAGTCAATGAAGAATTAAATAAAGTACACAAATGGATAAACAGTAATAAATTAACACTCAATTCTGAAAATCTAATTTCATGATTTTTTACAGAATAAAACAAAACCACCTAATATGAGTAAATTAAGAATTAATAACATGGAAATAAAAGAAGTTCTAGGGACAAAATTCCCAGGGGTAACTATTGTAATAAAAAATCTTGGAATGTGCACATAAAGAACGTAATTAATAAAGTAAAAAAATTTTAGTGGCTCTTGCAGCTCACACGTCACCAACTTAACAGGGAGGCACTGCGACATGTCTACCACACTTAGTTACCCCAACATTATATATTGTAAAGCAGTTTGGGCCAGTGGCCACCTTCTAATATAAAAACACTCATTATTTCACAAAAAAGAGTAATTAGAACCCAAATTTCAGGAAAAGAAAAATATGAACACCCCTAACAAACCTGTTTTTTTAAATGCCCAAATTACTAAAGATAAATGAAATAAATATATATTTTTGTGCTCTTTTTGTCTATAAATGTCTGCATAATTTGATAGCAAATACTTTTTTTCGGATTCGCATTAATGAAAGATACAGACTAAGAGGTGTTGATGTTTTAGAGGTTCCAACGGTACTTTCAAACCAATCACAAACATGTATCGTGTATCACGGCGCGAAAATATGGAATGAATTACCGTTGGACTTAAAAACAAAACCTACCTTGACTAGTTTTAAACATTGTCTTAAAAATATCCTCTTATTGCAATACCAGCAACAGTAATCAGACATAATTTGTGTATATATGTGTATATACTTTGTACTCGTATGTGTATGTTTATGTATGCGTATTTGGCTCGTATGTGTGTGTATGCGTATTTGCTCGTATGTGTGTGTATGTATGTGTGCATATTTACTCGTATGTATATGTATGTGTATTCGCTCGTATGTGTATGTGTGTGTATTTGCTCATATGTGTATGTGTGTGTGGTGTGTGTATTCGCTCGTATGTGTAATTGTGTATGTGTGTGTATTTGCTCATATGTGTATGTGTGTGTGTGTGTATTTACTCATGTGTATGTGTGTGTATTTGTTCCTATGTGTTTGTGTATGTATACGTATTTAGTCGTATGTGTATTTGTATGTGTTTAATTAATTAGATATCTTCAAGTGTGTATATATAGGAGCCTTTTAAGAGAGTTTACTCTCAACAGGCTCAGCCAATTTTATATAATTATGTATTATGTTTTATTACATGTATAACTGTTTGGCTAAATAAATGTATAAATCTAAAAAAAAATATAAATCTTGTCGTGCCCAGCAAGCCACGAATTAAGCACAGTTGCTCTCATTAACAAGTTTCCAGTGTCGTTTTGTCTCATTGTCGCTACTCTCCCCTCTCTCCCTCCCCTCTTTCTCCCCTCTTCCGCTCTTGTGTTTCCTCTCTCTCTCTCCGATTTTTTCTCTGTTTTTCTTCCCCTTTCTCTCTCTCTCCCTGATGTCTGTTTCTGTTCATGTATATCTCTCCTCCCCTTCTCTCTCCCTCCTCTCCCTCCTCTCCCTCCTCCTCTACCCTCAATCCATCCATTTCTCTCCCTGGACAGTGGACATGGTTAGTCTCTCTCTCTCTCTCTCTCTCTCTCTCTCTCTCTCTCTCTCTCTCTCTCCTCTCTCTCTCTCTCTCTCTCCTCTCCTCTCTCTCTCCCCTCCTCCTCTTTTCTCTCTCTCTCTCTCTCTCTCTCTCTCTCTCTCTCTCTCTCTCTCTCTCTCTCTCTCTCTCTCTCTCTCTCTCTCTCTCTCTCTCTCTCTCTCTCTCTCTCTCTCTCTCTCTCTCTCTCTCATTATCATTAATAGATCAAGTTAGATGGAGAGAGAGAGAGAGAGAGAGAGAGAGAGAGAGAGGAGAGAGAGAGAGAGAGAGAGAGAGAGATAGAGAGAAAAAAAATAGTAGTACCGTAAGGCATTGGTCAGGTATACTTTTAGCACCTGTAATTTACCCTCATCCTTCTCCTCTTCCTCTCCTCCTCCTCCGTCTCCTCCTCCTCCTCCTCCCCCCCTTCCCCCTGAGGTTTTTACACACCTCCATTTCGACTCGTTTGGGTAACTCTTTTCCTCCCCTTTCATTTTTTTCCCAAGGGGAGCCTCCGCGCGGCGCCCCCCATGGTGTGTGTGCCCAGCCGGGGTGTTGTTCATCCTGGGCGGTGAAATAGAAAGCAAAAAGGTGAGGTATAAAGAACATGTGTTTGTTAATCAATCAATCAATCAATCAATCATTGGGGGCATACGCCGGGGGGCGCGTCGCCTCACCCACCCTACGACGCCACTCCCGGGGGTCACCACGCGCGAGTTCCCATGCAGGCTCCTTTCCCATACCAAGCAGCTCTCGACAAGAAACATCAACTTGCCCCAGCCACGAGCCTTGTGGGCGCCCCCTTGGCCTCCTCCACGCCGGATTGTCTCTTACAGATACAACCCGATGGGAAGGATCGGTTTCAGGGTAGCGTGCCACATGCCCATATAGCCGAAGTTGGCGCTGACGGACTATGCAGGTAATAGGCCTCGATTCAGTCTCACGATGCAATCGCTGATTTGACACGTAATCATCCCAGCGATACCCCCTGATTCTGCGAAGACACTTATTACCAAAGGCATTGATTCGTCGCTTCAAGTCACTATTTAGTGTCTATGTCTCACAACCATAGAGTAAGACAGGGATCACAAGCGACTTGAAGATCCGGATCTTTGTCCTCCTGCACAGGTACCGACAACGCCAAATACTCCCGCTGAGCGAGTCCATAACACCGTGGGCTATGCCAATCCGCCGTAAGACTTCTTGACGTGACCCGCCGTCATTATGGACTGCGCTACCAAGGTATGTAAAACTTTCCAAGATCTCAATGTCCTCGCCCAAATGCATGACCAACTGTACTGCTTCATCTAGTAAGTCTCCAAATGACCTGGACTTTGGCCTTGAGCCAAGACCTCAAGTCCCAAAGTCTTTGCTCCTCCGTTCAGCGCCTCGAGAGCCATCACCAGGACCTCAGCGACTCAGCAAAGATTCCTGCATCATCGGCAAAAACAAGATCATGATCTTGGTGTTGCCGATGGATGCTCCATCAATCACTTTGTCTACCAACCTTGTCCAATACCCAGTCCATACAAGCGTTGAAAAAGTTGATGGGGCAAGGACGCCACCCTGTCCTCACTCCTGTATTCCACAGGGAGAAGCCTGTATAACCTGCCCCACACTTTCACAGCACTCTCAGTCCCAGAATAACAGACCAGTTATCAAACCAATAGTCCTTGCATGAAATCGCCTCGAAGTCGCAGAAGATCCCAGAGTGACTCACGATGCACTGAGTCAAACGCCTTCTTGAGATCAACATAGCTGCAAGCAGCCCTGTCGAAACTCACGTCGGCGTTTCCACCAGGACCGAAGCGCTAAGATACGGTCCGTTTGTTGACTTCCAGCGTGAACCCAGACTGTGAGGTCTCTGATGCTTCACCAGATGACTGGCGAATTCGTGTCAGCAATAGATGGGCCAGCACCTTGCCTGGTACGCTGAGCGTGTAATACCGCGGTAAGGTTGCACCGTCCTGACGGTCCCCTTTCCACTTTCCAAATAGGGACTACCAGCCCCCTTTTCCAGTCAGGAGGAACAGTAACCTGATTGCCACAACGGCAGTCAGGACAGCATGCAACCCGCGGATCATGCCTCGACCCCCAGCTTTGAGGAGCTCCGCACTGATATTACAAACACCAGCTGCCTTCCACCCTTGCAACTTTGCTACATCCTCCTCTGACTTCGTGTCAAAGAGAGGGTGCGCTTTTCGTCAATGGGAGGATCGCATCCAATGGCCTGTACCCCATGTGTGAAGCTGCTCAGTTTGGAGGGTCCACCGTGAACAACTGCCCAAAGTACTCAGCCCAACGAGCATCTGCCCATCCATGTCCGACACGATGGCGCCCATCTGCTGTTCAAAATAGCCCTCGCCCGAGAAGGAGACTTGAACGGAGCTTCTTCAGGGCTCGGTAGGCGAGTCCCGGAGGGCATTAGCGTTCAAATGACCCTCGACATCCTCGGCGAAGACTCCCTGACTTCTCTCCTGTCTTTCCTCAGGAGGGTTCTAGTCCGGCGTGACAGAGCCCTGTGGCTAGTCCCGGTTCCCAGCCAGCCTGGCAGCGGCTACTCTCCTCGATTTTCTCCGCGTCTCCGTCGGACAAAACCACGCCTTGACCTCGGGGCTCCCCCCCAATACACTCCTTGGCAGCCTTTAGAGTTCACGTTGAAGGTAATCCCATAGTTCTACAGGATCCCCGAGAGCACCGAGCACATCAAACCGAATTTGAGAACTGCCACCGCATACTCCATGAGCACATGTCAAGTCCTTCAGTTTCTCAAGATGACACACAGTATGGTTACCTTCTTGAGATTCTTATGACTTGACATGAAGCTTAATTGTAGCATAACAACAGTCTGTGATCTGTTTTCCAAAGAACTCAGTCACTCCGCGGTAAACCCTGCATTTCTGGAGATCCTCCAACGAGTACAAACGAGGATGTGGTCGATCTCCTTATCTACCCCTCCTCCCGGCATTACTATACCATGTCCACGGTGCAGCTCTGGTCTTCTGATACCAGAACCTGCAATTCCTCAACCTTCTTGACCTTGCAAAGTTCGAAGCAGAGAACTGTTGTGTTTCTGGTACCAGGAGCCATGGGACCAACACACACCTCGGGCCATCTCTCCAGTGCCATGTAGATAAAGTGATCAAGTTAATTTTGACCCAGAAATTTTGAACCGCAAATTTTCACCGGCATAATTACAAAAATTTTTACAATGGAGAAATTATTATGAAATGAAAATCTCTAACGACCCGACTGGGCATGATTTTGTTTTTTCTCCTTTCTCATGAATAAGTCTGACGATAGAGAGAGAAAGAGAGAGAGAGAGAGAGAGAGATAGAGCGAGAGGTAGAGAGAGAGAAGAGAGAGAGAGAGAGAGAGAGGGGAGAGAGAGAGAGAGAAGAAAAGAGAAGAGAGAAAGAAGAGAGAGAGAGAGAGAGAGAGAGAGAAAAGAGAGAAGAGAGGGGAGAGAGAGAGAGAGAGGAGAGAGAGAGAGGAGGGGGGGAAAAAAAAAATTAGAAAAAGGTGTGAAAAAGGGAATGCCTCTCTCTCTTCTCTCTCTCTCTCCTCTCCTCTCTCTCTCTCCTCCTCCCCTTTCTGGCCCCCTCTCTCTCTCCTCTCATCTCTCTCCACAACGATTCTCTCGTTTCTCTCTCTCTAAACGCACCTCCCCTTTCCCTTCCCTCCTCAGTCCCCTCCCGTTTCCCCTCCTCGTTCCTCTCGGAACCTCATTGCTGACTCGCCCCCCCGCTTCAGCCCCGACTCTTCTAACCACCTCCATCCTCCCTTCTCTTCTTTCTTCCTCTCTCTTTTCCCCGTCTTCTCTCTCTCCCCCCATTCAGGGCCTTGGGTCGATTCCACTTTTCCCTTCTCACTCTTCTCTCTCTTCTTTTCTGTCTCTCTCCTCTCTCCTTTTCCTCCTCTTCCTCAACCCGCTTCACTCGCCTCCCCTCTCCCGGGGCTCTCCCCTCCTCTCTCGCCCGGTCCCTCCTCCCCTCTCCTCACCTCATACCTCCTCTCCGCCCTCCTCTCCTCTCACTGCATCCCCTCACATCTCTCTCCCCCTCTCATCCTCGTCTGATCATCATCCGGATCTCTCTCGGCCGACCTCTATCTCGCTCCCCTCGCTCTTCAAGCGGAGTCTCATCGTCCTCTCTCATCCTCTCCGCTCATCTCTCTCTTCTCCCCTCTCTCTCCTTCGGCACGTCTCTCTTCGGCGTCAGCTTCAAGAGCTCTCCTCATTTCCTTAAGATCTCCCTCTCTTCGCGTCGGCTCAACACTCATCATTCTCATTCTCGTCATGTCTCGGTCAATCTTCGTCTCTCTCTCTCTCTTCTCTCTCTCCTCCTCGGTCATCGGCTCTTTCACTCCTCTCCCTCGTCTCTCGCCCCTTCCTCTTCTCTCTCTCGTCTCCACCACTCGCTCCTCTCTCCTTCTCCCTCTCTCATCTCTCGTCTCCTCACCTTCACACCGTCTTCCCTCTTCTCGATCTCCTCTCTCGTCATCTTCCATCTCCTCCTTCATCTCCTCTCTCTCTTTCTATGCCTCCTCCTCGCCATTCCTCCTCCCTCTTTCCCTCACCATTTTCCTTTCCTCTCTTCTCTCCTTCTCTTCCTCTTCCTTTCTTCTCTTCCTTCTCTCCTTTCTCTTCCTTCCTTCCTCTTTCTCCCTTCCCTTCACTCGTTATATTGTGTAATAGTGTCAAGCTAGGGTTTTATAGCTTTCTGACCCAGGTTGTAAGATCTGGGACGTGCGCAGCACGATGCAGATCTTATACAAGCTTGGTTATAGCTTTTTGACCCAGTTTTAAGATCTATCTCTGCAACTTGCCAGCACGTCGTATACTTAAACCAAGCTAGGTTGACTTTTCTCTGACCTGGTTTAAGATTCTGAGACGTGGCGCAGCACGTCGCAGATCTTAAACAAGCTAGTATTAATTTCCCTGACCCTGTTCACGTCCTCAATCTCAAAAGCTAGGTATGCTTTTCTGATCCAGGTTGAAGATCTGAACTGCTGAAATCGACAGCAATGCTTTGGTGACTTTTGTTGTGATTGCCCTGTATGAATTTTACGTTTTTTTTTTCGTTCGACGAGTTTAAATACAACCTTTGTCAGCCCAATAACCGTTAACATATTTGACCAACGTTGGATTTACTATCTTTGTTACAAGTACAACCGCTCTACGATAGACTGGTGTGGGAGTTTAGTAGGAATTTACGTTTACGGGGTTTTCCCCCCGATCCACAGCATAATTCATTATTGGGAAAGTATAGAAATAACAATTATTTCCACCTGTCATTATACACAATCTTACGAGATAATTTTTGTACTATATATGTATTATAATAAATTTCAACTTTTCTCTGCTGTAAAATTCCTCAAAATATTGGCTGCATTTGGTTTTTGGCATTTTCCGACTAAACTATTGATCTAAACAGAAAAATACCTTAGATAAATTTTGTCCAGTTCGACGAGATCTACGTAATGGCACAGTCCGTTTGGTCCTAACATATCACGTTCTCGAGATATATAGTTTTTTTTTTTTTTTTAAACATTGATTTGTGGCTTTATTGCTGCATGAATTTTACTTCCGCGCATACCACTGGCTCGGTCCTCAAGAGTTGCATCTTTTAGGTTCAAAACCGTTTTGTCCTTACGTTTATGGTTACTCTGATAGTAATAAAAATGCTATTTTCAAAAAATATTCCTGGGCTTTTAAAGCCTGCATATATTGGGCGGAAATAAAATATATCCCACTTTGGATGACATTTCGGTTTATTAGGGGCTTTCTACTGATGCAATCACGAAATCCTTTGTTTTCTTTGTTGTGCCGGATATTTGATTCCGAACCAATTTTTTTCCCTCTGTAAGCTAATTTACCCCCAATAAATGCCATACAACATTATTCCATCTCAAATAATATTCATCCACTGGGTAAATTCATTTATGAGCAAGTATTTAATATCGTCTTATACACAATTATACTGAGATAATTGTTACGTTTATATGTAAATAATAAAATTCACTTTTTCTGGCTTCAAATTCCTTCAAAATTTTCCACTCATTTTGGTTTTTTGGCCATTTTCCGACTAAACTATTGAATCTAAAAAGAAAATAACCATTTTTACTTGTTGTCCAGATTCGACGAGATCTACGCATGGCAAAGTCCGTTTTAGTCCTACGATGTCACGTTCTCGAGATATATTGTTTTTTAAGTTTTTATGAAAACATTGATTTTCTAGCTTAATCTATCCATGAATTAACTTTTGCGTATACCACTGAATCGCCTTCAAGAGCTGGCATTGTTTATGTTTCTATACCTTTTGGTCCTTTTTTTTTAACGTTTTATGGTTAATGTGGATATTAATAAAAGTGATTTCAAAAAAAAATCCTGGGCCGAGAGGCCTGCGAATTTTCGGGCGACAATAAATATATCCCAATTTGGATGAAAACTCGGTTTTATTGTTGCTTTTACTGATGGAGAATCACGAAGCTTGTCTTTGTTTCCCAATATTAGATTCTACAGCATTATTTTCCTCTGTAACCTTGGATTTCCCCGTATAAATGCATACAACATTACTCCATCTCCACTAATATTCATTCACTGTGACATTACATAAAATAACAGTAGTTATAATGTCATTTATAACAATTATTACTACACATTTTTTTTAACGTATATATGTAAATATTTTTTTTTACTTGCTCTGGCTCAAAAGTTCCTCAAATTTTTGCCTCATTTTGTTTTTGGCACTTTTCGACTAAACTATTGAATCTAAACAGCAAAAGGAATATTTTTTTTTTGTCTAGTTTTCGGACTAGATTCTAAACGCACTGGCACAGTCCTTGTTTAGGCCTAACATTTCACGTTCCCGAGATAATATCGTTTTTTTTATAGTTTTTAGAAAGCATCGATTGTGGCTTCATTTATGCATGAACTTTAATTCCGCGTATACCACTCGCTCGGCCATTAAGAGGTTCAAATCTGTATGTTCCATACCATTTTTTGTCCTTACTTTAGGGTTAGGCTGGTGATATTATGCAAATGTGATTTTTCAACCTAATGTTTTGTATCGGCATGTATATACACGTTTCAAATTTCCCTACTCGTTTTTTTTCGGCAACGACGACGGCGGAGAACCGCTCAGAACATATACACTACTGGCGATCTTAGTGTACCCGTTTTAGCACTTTGCCACTCTGTTTTTATTTTGTAATTTTTGTTTCATTTTATTGCCATACTATGACACAGATGAAGACACAAAATGAAACACAGACTCTCCAGATAGCCCCCTTCTACTTCCTGAAATCATGGATGTAGAAATATAAGTATTACGCCACACCCCTATAAATAAAAAAGAAACGTTGTTCTGGCGACTTACTGTTAAACACGGTACCTCGATCCAGCCCTCACACTAATCCCGAAGTATATTGAGGCTGACATACGGGACGTTCGGTGTCAGGTAACGTCTAAAAGCACCTTCCCGACACACAACTCAACCTTGATGAGTGTGCGGCGTGGGGTACTATAGTCCTATTCCTTAAGCTGGATTCCTAGGCTGGAGCTGCCGCTGCCTAGCCCGAGTTTGTAAGGACGTCGCCTGAGTGGCTGAATAGACTCGGCTGGGTGGGCGATGGTGTGTACCGTGCCTCGCCGCACCCAAAACCCTTGTGCTGCTCAGAAAATATATCCTATTTTCTTGGCTTTACTCATCTCTACACAAGATAGGCTTATTTTGTTTGCATCAGTAAATCAGGCAGTGATTGTTCAACAACAACACGCCATTCATAACTCAATAGGGTAAAAAATAAAGACATGACCGACTATCACAAGAGTAGGCGGACTTTTAGGTTTTCAGTGCATTGAAATGTTGTACTCCTACCTGATATAACCAAGCTACCAGATGATATTTAGGAAAGCTGAGCCTACCATCGTGTTCATAATACATTGATGCATATCATGAGCATAAAAAAATTACAGTAAGACTACACTAATATTAAGATAATTGAAGGAAAGTAAAAGAGTGTATAAACATTTTTCTTGCTTATTTTGCTTCAACTCGCTGTAACTCCATATGTTTTGGTCGCATTCAATTTTCAAGCACTGTTTCAAAATCCTTATACTTTTCCGCTTCCTGTGGTATGTAGCACGTACCAATAAGGAAAAGGGTAAGTGGTCAAAATGGCTAAGAAAGTTAAACTGTTTCAAACTGGTACCGTGACGGGTGGAGCCTCTGATAGCTCTCCCGAGAAGAGTCTCTCCTGTATAGGGAGCAATGCTCACCCGTCACTGGGCCAGTTTGCAGTAGTAGTTTAACTTTCTTAACCATTTTGACCACCTAATCTTTTCCTTATTGGTACGTGCTACATACCTTAGGAAGCGGAAACGTATAAGGATTTTGAAACTGTTCTTGAAAATTGAATGCGACCAAAACTGATGGAGTTACAGCGAGTTGAAGCAAAATAAGCAAGAAAAATGTTTATACACTCTTTTACTTTCCTTCAATTATCTTAATATTAGTGTAGTCTTAGTGTTACTTTTTTATGTTCATGATATGCAGCAATGTATTATGAACACGATAGTAGGCTCAGCTTTCATAACTATTATCTGGTAGCTTGGTAATATCGGGTAGGAGTACAACATTTCAATGCACTGAAAACCTAAAAATCCGCCTACTCCTGTGATAGTCAGTCATGACTTTATTTTTTACCCTATTGAGTTATGAATGGCGTGTTGTTGTTGAACAATCACTGCCTGATTCACTGATGTCAACAAAATAGGCCTATCTTGTGTAAGAGATGAGTAAGGCCAAGAAATATGAATATTTTTCTGAGGCAACGCAAGGGTTTTGGGTTGCTGCTAGGCAAGTACCACCACCATCGCCACCCAGCCCAAGTCTATCAGCCAATCAGCGACGTCCTTACAAACTCGGCTAGGCAGCGAGCAGTTCCCAAGAATCCAGCTTAAGTGAATAGACTATACCTGTCCAGCGTTAATTAATGAGGCAGGTGTGAAGGATGGGAGGCAGTGAGACGGAGGCAGAGAGGGATGGGGGGAGGCTAATGGGTGATGGTTATGGGGGAGGCTAATGGGTGATGGTAATGGAGGAGGCAAATGGGTGATGGTAATGGGGGAGGCTAATGGGTGATGGTAATGGGGGAGGGTAATGGGTGATGGTAATGGGGGAGGCTAATGGGTGATGGTAATGGGGGAGGCTAATGGGTGATGGTAATGGGGGAGGGTAATGGGTGATGGTAATGGGGGAGGCTAATGGGAGATGGTAATGGGGGAGGCTAATGGGTGGTGGTAAGGGGGGAGGGAAATGGGTGATGGTAATGGGGGAGGCTAATGGGTGATGGTAATGGGGGAGGCTAATGGGTGATGGTAAAGGGGGAGGCTAATGGGTGAAGGTAATGGGGGAGGGTAATGGGTGATGATAATGGGGGAGGCTAATGGGTGATGGTAATGGGGGAGGCTAATGGGTGATGGTAATGGGGGAGGGTAATGGATGATGGTAATGGGGGAGGGTAATGGTTGATGGTAATGGGGGAGGCTAATGGGTGATGGTAATGGGGAGGCTTAAGGGTGATGGTAATGGGGGAGGCTAATGGTAGAAGGTAATGGGGGAGGCTAATGGGTGATGGTAATGGGGGAGGCTGATGGGTGAAGGTAATGGCGGAGGCTAATGGGTGATGGTAATGGGGGAGGCTAATGGGTGAAGGTAATGGGGGAGGCTAATGGGTGATGGTAATGGGGGAGGCTAATAGGTGATGGTAATGGGGGAGGCTAATGGGTGATGGTAAAGGGGGAGGCTAATGGGTGATGGTAATGGGGGAGGCTAATGGGTGAAGGTAATGGGGGAGGCTAATGGGTGATGGTAATGGGGGAGGCTAATGGGTGATGGTAATGGGGGAGGCTAATGGGTGAAGGTAATGGGGAGGCTAATGGGTGATAGTAATGGAGGGAGGAGGAGGGGTGTTCTATGTGAAGGATGGTGTTAAAGGGAGGAGAGAGAGAGAGAGAGCGAGGAGAGGAGGAAGAGAGGAGAGAGAGAGAGAGAGGAGAGGAGAGAGAGAGAGAGACGAGAGAGAGAGAGAGAGGGGAGGGAGAGGAGAAAGAGAGAAGGAGAGAGAGAGAAGAGAGAGAGAGAGAGAGTGAGAGAGAGAGAGAGAGATGAGAGAGAGAGAAGAGAGAGAGAGGAGAGAGAGAGGGAGAGAGAGAGAGAGAGAGAGAGAGAGAGAGAGAGGAGGAGAGAGAGAGGAGGAGAGACGAGAGGAGAGAGAGAAGAGAGGAGATGAGAGAGAGAAGGAGAGAGAGAGAGATGAGAGAGAGAGAGAGAGAGAGGAGGAGAGAGAGAGAGCGAGAGAGAGAGAGAGAGAGAGAGAGAGAGTGGGCAGGATGTTGGGTCTAAGAAGGCAATGTTAACGAAGGAAAATAGATGGATTAATGCAGCATTTATTAAAAAAGTAATTTCTGATGCAGAAGCTGTTGATATACGGGAATATGACATCGCTATTGGGTGTTGATAACAGGTGGGCAAGGGTAATGATACGGTCACGCCACACACATAACTTATATGGCCGAAAAAACTCACACACACAATGGCAGTCGCCAAAAGTACATTTGTGAACATACAAAGACAGTCGTCAGATAAATCTCTCATGAGACATCATGTTACATACATATGTATACATTACATCTTATTATCCTTATCAATACATCATTACACCTTATCATTACATCATGTTATCATTACATGATTATCATCCTTAATATACAACATATTATCATACATGGCATGAATAGATTACATCATATATCATACATGCATGTGTATCATTACAATCATCCTATCAGTTAATCATATTTCATAACATATGTATCATTACATATTATCATCCTAATTACATCATATTATAATTACATGACATGTATCTTAAAGAATGATACAGTGGTTGGAGTGTGGCGACTGAGATAGCGGCCAGGCGGGGCGAAGGCAAGGATGATAATGATTTGTTGGATAGCGGGACTCGAACCATGCGTTAGCGCAGAGATAGAGCAGCTTGGAGTTAGATAGACCAATACTCTACCACTGAGCCACGGAGACCTGAAAACTATAGTAAGTCAAAACCTGTATTTGAACACGTCAGCCGAAGACCGTTTCCCGAACTAAATCTTTTACCGCACCAAAACTACTTCAAGTGTACCGGTAACATACAAATTATACCAATACTACTACTACTACTACTACTACTACTACTACTACTACTACTACTACTACTAACTACTAGTAGTAGTAGTAGTAGTAGTGAGCAGTGGTTGCCGCGTGCGATAAAATGAGCGATAAACGATAAACGATAATTATCGCTGAGGTCAAACCTTTTATCGTTTATCGTTTATCGCAAAGTTTTCTAAAATTATCGCTCATTCACTTACCGCTAGTCCCAAAAAATGAGGAACGATAAACGATAAATTCAAAGACGACTTTTGTAAAAATTAGAAAATGTGCACGGCGGCAATAGTCACAACAGCCCGCCTGACGTTTTCAGACCTGAAAAACCTCATATGAGAGCTGCCAAGTGTGTGTGTGTGTGTGTAGCTGGCCAATCACAGCTGCAGTGCGCCAGTCAGGGTTGCCAATCTTGGTACTAAAGTGCCAGATTTGGTACTATTGGTAGTATCAAGTACGACTTTACCATTTTCTGGTACTAATCTGTGAGGTGCATATCTAGAAGAAATTGAAGAACTTAATAAATTAGATAGATTAAATGAAGAGGTGGCAACAACATTTGTACAGTTAACCACTGGTCAACATTTTTCAACTCGTGTTGCCCAAGAAGTTGACCGCCAGAACGCGTTAGACCAACATTTGTATGATTTGTTGAATTGGTGACGTAGCCGTGACGTTTAAATATTTTTTGTTACGTTTTCTGTAGCTCTGGTACTATTTGGTAGTTTGATTTTGGTACACTCACAAAATCTTGATTGGCAACCGTGGCGCCAGTCTCGCTGGAGTTCTCGAGTTAGGAGGGTGTGTGCCGCTCTATCCCATGCACCGTCTTCTCACTGCCAAGAGTCTGGCAATATGTTTTTGTCGCGATCAAGCTCAGCAATGTCAGTGGGGAGTGAGAGCAGCGACACCCTCATGTCTCCACGAACCTTCCGCCCCTCCAGCAGCCAGGGCATGAGGGAGGACAACAGCGACAAGCACCTGGGCAAGGGCTGCAAGCAGGAGGACTTTGATGAGGTAATGTAAATACTAAATAATAAATACAAATACAAATAGTAAATCAAAGAACGTACGAAGAAGAAGAACGTAGTTACACAGACACACAGACAGACAGTACGAAAATTTATATATAGATTTTATTGCATTTTTTGTGAAAAAACTTAGAAAAATTCTTGGACGTTGGTACCCTCAGGGGTGACTAAAGATAGCTAAAGCTTGGTGAGTGGTGCTTTAATCGTCCCCATTCCGGTTTTAAATGAAAGAAGAGAGCATAAGACATATTTTCATCTGACATATTTCTTTTCTTGTAGTTTTTGAGAAAAGAACAAAAAATGAAAGCTTCACTTTCTCTATTAGGTTACTTCAAACCCTTAAAGCTAAGCATACTTTAACTATGCCATGATTTGTTACAGGCGCGCTTCGGCCAAGGGCTGTTGTCCCCGCACGCGGGGTATTTTTGACAATACTTTTTGTGTTTTTA